>CABFVX010000849.1:7411-33936 GCA_902151425.1 Timema shepardi
GGGGGGGGGGGGGGGCGAGATCGGACGCTAGATGATCAATTTTGCTTTTTTTTTTTTTTAAATACAGTTTACTACCCCCTGAAACCTGCTGCCTTGAGCAGGTGTCTAGAACACGGCTCTGGGTGACGATTTAGTGGGAAACCATTTAGGAACTGTACCTCAGTACTTCCGCTTTGGATTCGAGCCCTTACATCCTTATCACTGGCCATACAAATTAAATGAGCTTGGCATATTCTACATGCCCATCGATGCAGGAGATACTATCAGTGATTGATAGTTCTTTTTTTAATTTTCATATTAAGCTTAACTCACGTTGTAGATCTTATAGACACTAAAATGGGAAATGCTATATAAACCTACTTTTATGTGATAAAATCAAACATTGAAAGGAGGATGGAACGGCAAGGCCTACACACTTATCAAAAAACTGTAGGCCTCAAAGTTCACAACTAAAATAATACAAAACACTTAGTTATGTATCTTTTGAGGGACAGATAGTCCTCTTCTTCAGCAGACGAGAATAAAACACAGACTGGATTATTTAGAACATGGTCTCACCACAGTTTCGGAACTATTGGAATAATACAATCTTTAATATTACACTCTTTTCTTTAATAAATTGTGTTCTCTGCAAAATAAACATTCGAGTCAAGCCTGCCTGTGGCAGTTTTTTATTAAATTATGATAATATCCTTTGAAATTTGTCATCTTTAAATGGGTTTCAATTGTAGGTGGACTTTTTGAAGCACACATTACGTTTTGAGGTGATGGAAGCAAACCTGTACGCTCGCGACGTTGTAGCGACACATGGCTATGACATTGTTGATCTGCACTACTATTTAAGCATGCAGCTGGAAAGGTATTATTTATAAATATGTCAGTTCATGTTTCCTTAACATCAGTAATCAAATCTTTCATTTGAAGTTGTACAAGAATGTATGATAATAGCTAACAAAATTAATATCTTTGTTTATTTTTTATTCTTGTTAATTTTCAGTCATAATCAAATTCACATAGTTTTATAAACTGTTAAATGCAAGGAATGCTGGTGTTGCTATTAACTGGTTAAAAGTACTATGATATGTTTCTTAAAACACAATTTTAGGGTTGCCATGGTCAAGAAAAGTATGGGGAATCAGGGAATGTTTCTTTAATTAAATGCTTAATTCTAAAATTCCAGGAAATTATAGTCCTGCAGGGTGTCTACTGAGTCATGAAAGTCACGAAAAAGTCACTAATAATAAAAAAAAATTAAAAAAAAAATAGTCACGAATTTTTAATATTTTGGTCATAAAGTCACGAAAATAATTTTAGTTTGAATTTCCCACACATCCTAACAACGCAAATGCTTCAAAGATAGCGCTATCCACTCACTACACGTGATGGCACGCGCCAGTAGGAAGTTGCCTGATTGTTTTGTTTGTGGTTCCAACGACAAGGTTAACTTTCGCCATCTTGTATTAAATATTAATTTGGCATGCTATTTGTCTCGTGGGATGTGTGAGTACATTATGCCGTGTGTGTGTGTGTGTGTCTACAAATAATGGTTTTCGAGAGAATGAATTGGAATTCAGGTTTTGTAGATGATACGGGAAAATACCAGGACATTTACTACAGAAACCGGGCGTTCATCTGTGTTGTGGATCTGGGTCAAGATGTTGGCGGCAATTATCAATTTCTTACGCTTTCAGTGATCTGACTGCAATTTGAAGGCGGTGTAAAATTTATATTATAATTTCAAATTAACGTTGGCAGCAAATAGCAATAGTTTTCTCAGTGAAATATGGCATATTTTTTATAAAATATAAAATAATATTATTAGTGTTAATATTTAATCCTTGACGTAATTAATTTAATTTTAAAGACCATTCAAAACAATTGAAATTTACCAATTTTTAAAATGATTTTCGTTATCTAATGGGCACAAAAAATATTAGGCCTAAATTTTTTTTTAATCATGTGTTGCGAAAAAAATCCATAATTTTTTCGGGGGTAATTCAAAGATTTATGTGCATTATAATTGGAAGAAGGTACAGAAAAGGTGGATAGAAACATATAAAAGGAGGGGACAAACACAATATGGCCAATACAATGAAAAGAAGAACACAGTTCACACTTTACACTGGTGCCAATGGACAAAGAGGTAATGGATGTCTCTTAAAGAAAATTGATCGTCACCGCCCAATCCCCCGACCTAAGTTTCATTCTATCGGAACTCATCAGGGTGGAGTGTGAAACGTGCAACGCAACTTCCTAAAAGAGAAAACCAAAAAACACAAAAGAGGAGAAAAAAGGAAAAAGGTAAAGAATAATAGAACACATAGATAGGAACAAATAAAAAGTATAACAAAAAGGACAAACACAGGAAAAGGACATGGATGCGAATCTATAATGATATAACTCTATAAGGAAAACCTCTTTTCGCTTTATGAGGCAATTGCATTATAATTGGAAGAAGGTACAGGAAAGGTGGATAGAAACATATAAAAGGGGGGTACAAACACCATATGGCCAATACAATGAAAAGAAGAACACAGTTCACACTTTACACTTTATGTGTGAAGTTTAGGCTAATCTGTTAAAAAAAGATGCCTGGTAAATGTTCGTTCAAAGAGTTTTGGCTGACTGTTGAAGAAAATAAATACTCAAAGTGGTTGCGCCCTGTTGAAAGATAACCAGTATAAGGCTTATTGTACATTTTATAAATCGAAATTTGATATAAGCCACAGTGGGTTGAATGAAGTGAAAATTCATGGAAAAGGTAAGAAGCATTTGGAACTAGCCTCTGCCCTACTCCAAGGTGTTTTTCATTATATCTAGGCCTGACCATTTACCGAAGGAATTTTTTTTTACACCGCGTCTTACTGACCGTTTGGGCTATACACCCCCGAAGGTATTTTGTGGTCAAAAAAGGTCACCAAAAAGTCACAAATTTTTGTTCCTCTAACTGAGTAGACACCCTGTCCTGGTATTTAAACAAACCACAACACAAACATTCAGAATAGGGTTTGAGTTTGTGACTTTTTATTTTTTATTTAAGCATCGACAAATTATAAATATATTTTACATGACTGTTGTATTTTAGGAATCAATCATGACCGTATAAAGTTTTTTAGGCCTACTTAATCTATTCTTTATAATTTCTTTGCAAATTCAGTAAAGTATGTTATATAGATAAATTAAATATTTTAATATAAGGTTTGATGCATGGAAAAAAATAAATAAACTGTAAACATTAAAGAATCGGAATCAAGAAACAAAAAAATCGAGATTAAAATTTAAAAACGGAAATTAAAAAAAAATATTTTATAACAAATCTAAATATAAGTCAGAAAAATCAGGGAAATAGGAATTTGTTAATTGATCAAGGGAGTACAGTCTGACACCTTGGCTCAGTCGATAGCATGTGTGTCTATTGAGCAAAGGGTCTCAGGTTCATTTCCCGACATGGTTGAAAAATGTATCATTGGGGAAATGTGGGTTATCCCTTTCACAGTGATGAATTAATGACTGGGAGCTAGAGTTTGTGTTTGTTCTATATTTAAGGAAAAAGTCAAGGATTTTTTTTCTGTTTTACAACCATCCCGATTTTGGGTTCCATTTACACCCCTCCAAATAAAGTGTATGATTTATTATGTAGCTAACAATCAGTGTATAGGTGACAGTATAGATTTAAAAGTGAGTTGGGATTTTTGAAATTTTGCAAAAAAAAAAATCAAATCAGAACTTACTTAATTACTACACATTGTGTAATGTGAACACTAATTTGTAATATAGGCTATACATAACGGCCCAACTGATTAAAAAAACTCAAATGTGTTTTAGTTGTGTCAATATCTTTTACTAGTGTGATTTTGTAAATTGTAAAATCCAGTTTATTTTTGAAGCAAAGTTGAAACTGATATATTTAAGGTGATGTTGAAGTTTTCAAAACTTCACACCTCAAATAATTTTCATATTATTCATGAAAGGTATAAAAATTGGGGATAAGGAACGATTAAGGAACACTAGTGTCACTAAACAAAGAAGTAAAGAAACTTAGAATTATCATTTTCCAGGAAAAATATCTTAAATATTATATATCTCAAAGAGTGAAATAAGGATTTCTTTGAATAATAAAAAAATAAAAATGTATTGCTATTCCTTTTATCATGTTTTTATGAAGTAAAAGGAGGGAAAATTTCATTTGAAAATGATCTTGAAAAATGTGAATGTAATAAAAAATGAATATTGAAACTGGAAAACTTGTTTATGTCGGGAAATGTTTCACCTTAGTGACTCTTTATTCTACTTTTAATATCCCATATTTAAAAAGGTTTAATTGTTTTTTTACAAATGTAAAGTAGGTATTTTATTTTATTGTGTTCTATCTTTCTTGCTATCTAATATATGTTCTCCCGATAGGCGCGCTAATGATGGCATACATTGGCTTGCAGTTGCTGTACGATTCATGACCAATATTCTACTCACCCATATAGGCAAGTCTTCTCATAATTCTAAGGTGGTGGTATTTTCTATCTAGATACACAATGTCTGATAGTCCTTAGATTTTGTAAAATATTGTACCTTCAATAATATCTTGATCACCTTATCTTTAATGAGTAGCTCTAAGCATACATGGCCAACATGCGGCCTACCATAATATATTTTGTGGCACACCAGATGATTTCTATACTTCTAACAACATCAGTGGGAAATAATTTGTTTGCCGTACTAGGCTCAATAAATAACAATATATATAATACTAGACCAGCTGTATTTTCCAGAATCTCCAACATTGCTTCCCTTCTTTGAATCACATTCCACCAAAATGTGAGCATCTTCGAATTCACATATGTTTGTAAAACTTTCATTTCAAAAAATTAAATTTAATAACATATGAACATTTGGAAAATCAATCAAGATGTTCAACTACAAATTCTTTAAATCCCGAATCTCAAATTTGAATCTTGAAAAAAAAATCATAAAACATAGAAGGAAATGAGTATAGGCCTTAAAAAAAATAGAGACTATAAATGGAAATCAAATGGTAACATTTTTTTGCTAAAACTAAAATGCATTCATTATAACATTCATACATTCAGTTAGATTTTAAATTAATTGACTGGAGTCTGGCTGTTGAATTTTTATTATAATTATGGTAGGTCTGAACCACCAATAAGCACTATTATATTTTTAAAACAAATTTCAATCAGGAATTTTAAAGAAAAAGCTTTTTTATTTATTTCAAATCTAAAACCCAGTATTTTTGTGAAGCTCAAATCTCAAATATCCTAAAGGGCTTGATGATCCTATACCCTAAAAATAACATATTATAGATTCAACTATGCTAAAAATTAATATCTCATAACCTCGTAGGATATGTGACTAATAATAATGGTTTTGCTCTGTTGACGTGTTTTTTAAGCATCATGTCTTACTACTTGTTCAGGTTATACGCCAATGTGTGTTTGTTGTTTGTCAGCATGTGGCTGTGAGGACTGGACTATCTTTGTTGTTTGTGTCTTTGTGAGTTGTTTTGATTTAGATTTGTAACCAACAAAATATTAAGAGCATTTCCCAAACAATAACACAGTTCTCAACTTAGACAGTGAGAACTGGCCCACTAATGGATTACCACCAGGTCTCAACAGAAGATAGTTTCTTTCTTTCTATAATATCATCATTTTTCAAATTATTATTTTTATTATTTTGTCATTTTTTAATAGGTCTCTATAAATACTAACCATACTCGAGGAATTTATCTTTACTCCCAAAAACAGTTGGCACACTGTTTCTAGCAGTTTTCCTTTAAATTCAAAATGGACTAATCCAGCGTTTATGCTATTTAAACTCTCTTCTTTGTGTTTGATAAAGGCAACAATGCCGAAATATTATTCTATTTGTGTTAAAATGTGTGTGTGACTACTTCTACTATAGAAGACAGAAGAAAGGAAGAAGATGTCACCTTTGTGCATTGGATTCTTCCCACATTTCTCCTCTTTCACTAGGTGGGCTTTCTTCATCAAATTTCATCTCCGTAATTTATTTTTCCTTTTTTCTTTAGTTTTATTAATTTCCTTTATTATAAAATTATTTAGCCATTGGGCCACATCATTTCTAAACATCCTTAATGTATTAATATACACTACAAGAAGAGTATTACTTGAACACATTTTTAGCCATTTTGGACTCCCTATTGTAAGTAAAAATAAGCAAACGTCAAACCCCTAACCCTCCCCTCTCACCTTGCTTAGATTATATTTGGCAACTTTTTTAATAATTTGTTCACAGGAATAACCATTATTTTTTATGCAAGCTATAAATTGCTTGTTATTAATAACATAGAGGTGTAAATTAATGTTGTGAAATAATTCACAATCAACATGGCTGTAAATTGAATTTAATTATATTGAAACAGGTAAAATTAAAAAAGCTATGAAATAATTTAATTTACACTTAATTGAAATTATAACACTCTACAGTAATGTAAAGTAAGTGATAGTGAAAGAAGCCAACCTGAAATGATAGTTGGGTTAGACCTTGATACGAGAGAAAGAGAGAGAGAGAGAAGTATGTTTGTTTCTATCTAGGGCTAACCTTTACTATTCTTTCAGCTTGGCTTCCTTCACTCTCACTTTACATTACTGTACACTGTTTCTACACTGTCTTAGTATACAAAAGTATTATTAGGGAATACATGAATTATTAAATTTATAAAACCCATCTAAGCTGATGACCAAGGTCCTTGAATCAATGTCTTTATAAATGTGTCCATTTGAGATGGCTGGGACACTTTGCCATTCTTAACCATGTCTCTGTCTTACATAAGCATTGTTCTGACCCCCCTATCCCCTTGTCAACAAAAATAAATAAAGCTCGAACCCCCTACCTCCCTAAAGGTCCGTTGACACGATATTAGTTGACTAATGTGTGTACACTAATTTGGCTGTGCGCGCACAGCTTGCACTGTGTAAACAGACAAGCAAGCTACTAACAAGCAAGTCTATTTGCAAGTGATAACGTTGATCACCTTCCAACTTAACTAATGCAAGTAGACAATTCAAAATGGCGGCAACTAAAGAATTGGTTGTGCGGGGGACATTTATTTGTAGACTGTTATGAAAAGAATGAGATTTTGTGCAATTTTAAGCTCCGAATTTATAAAGATAAGAATGTCAATGATATTGCACTAAAGGATATTGTAAAGTGATATCAGGTGTACATTTTATCAAGAAATGTTCAAAATAAAATGCTAAGTAAATATTGCAAATATGCCTTGTGAGAGATATTATTTAATATCGGTAAACAAATGTTATAAATAATTTTATCAAACCATTATTTCACTACCAATCAACGTGGCATGTGTAATTTTTTTTACTTACAATCACGAAATATAATACAACATTGTAGTACCGTGATTAGTTCCGGCAACATAATATTTGTGTTATCGGCAAGTAAGGTATGAATAGCTGGCGGTTTTTACGCGAAATCACCGGCATGCTTTCCAATCTCTGTACTTGACACTTTAACCAATCTTTATACCCGCCTCGGTGGCATAGTTGGTTAACGCGCTAGTCGGCTAACGCGCTAGTCGTGTTGAGCTCGACCGCCGAGGACGGGGAGATTGAGGTTCGAATCTCGGTCGGGTGAACTGGGGGTGGTTTTTCCTAAATGGTTTTCCACTCTCCCTCCACGCAAATGCGGGTTCACTTCCTCTAATTCAACCTTCCCAATTCCCAATCCTTTAGCGTAATTAGTACTTAAAGCGTATAACCCGAACGGGTAGTAAGACACGCTGCTAAATAATAATAATAATAATAATAAAAACAATCTTTATAAGTTTTAATTAACAATGTTCAGCCCATACACTTCAAACATTTTGTAGTCATTTGGCAACTTGATTAGATACACAACATAATATTATTGTCTCATAGCAAACCAGAGAGTTTATATTTAAACCAATCTACAAATAAATTAATTAATTCATATTTTTAAGGAATATTTTAGGCCTAGCTAGCTAGCATTTAACAAGATATTTTCTTATTTTATACCAACATTTAAAACCTGGTTTAGGCCTATTTAAAAAAAATGCCCAACTGAGTTTGGTTATATTGAGATTTATTGACCTTATTTGAGTTTAATTATATTCATCGTGTATGCTAAATGAGTTAACAAATCAAGCAAAATAATATAATAATTATTTAGGATCAACTGAAACATATTTTAATCTATTAAGGAATTAAGAAAAGACACACTAATCATTATCTTTTTTATGTTGTCTATATAAAACAATTTTGTTAAATAGGTCAACTAAATATTATGATACATTGCATTTACTGAAAAATTGTAATTTATTTGGCCGCCCATTCTTATTCTAAATTCACCCTTCCTAGCTCCTGACACATAAGCATGTTTAGTATATACGTATTAATAATCCGAACGAGAAATGAGAGACCGTGATAAAAAAAATGCTCCAATGGAGAGATCAGTTAGCACCACTTTATTTTCAACCATGTTTCTAGAAGTGATACTAATACAAGTAAAAAATGCATGTCAACACAACTAGCATGTTAGTAAGCTAATACTAGTAAACTTGCATTAGTCCACTAACACCGGGTCAGTGGGCTTTAAGCTGCCTACGTAATAATTTACTTGGTCGCCTGCTTATGCTTTTTAAAGTTTTCAAATTATTGGTACAAGATATTAAAACATTATTTTTGCCTAGAAATAGATTTAACCGCTTTCCCAATGAAATATTTATACTATTTTATTGCCGAAAAACAGGAAATATATCAGTTTGTTTTCCAGCTTATATGTGTTAAGTTTTGTTAAAGTGGAAAATATATCTACTGTCTACACATATATGTTATTCTTCTAAGTGAATCCAAAAGTAGATTAAACTACTTTTAAAGTGTATATAATTTGGAATGGTTTGATTTGTGCACCGTTTTTAACCACCACGTTTCTAATCCTCTTTCCAATGATATAACCATATTGTGAACGTGCCTTTTATTTGTTCCTATCCCTCTTTCGTTCACCCTTTTCCATACAAAGAAATTAAAACAAAATAATGATATGGGGGTTACGGGAGGAACATGTTAGCTGTCATGAGGAGAAACAAAATTAGGAATGGGTGACCTGGCGGTCTAGGGGTAAGGTGTCAGACTTCTGTGCTGGCGGCTGGGGTTCAATCCTCGGTCCCGGCACAGATTTATCTGATTACCAAACCCTTCCTTCACCTCTGACAAGACATCTTGTGAATGTGGGGAATGCCAGGTCTCCACCGTGGTTCGGATTCCACGTTAAACTGTAGGTCCTTCATTTCATCTCACAATCACCCTACCATTACACATTAGTGTAAGTGCGTATAACCCGAACGGGTAGTAAGACGTGGTAATAATAATAATAATAATAATAAAATTAAGAATGAAGTTATTTCAATTAAACAATTCCCAATTTTTGTTCAGCACTGTCGTGGGATCGTCCCTTGCCGGGCAATATTACCTGCTCTTTACTCGATGATGTGGTAAACATGACTGACAGATCTTCAGTGGCGGACATTGAACTGCCGCAAGTACCTTTAGCGCTCAGGTCTGACGAGTTGACAACCCACGCAAAGACCGCAGTGGTGAACAAGCAGGCGCAGACTCCAGTCCGGAAATCATCAAACAAGAAGTCTAAGAAAAGGAATGCAAAACGTAAGCTACAGACTTTTTTTTAAGGATGTATGCAATCTTCTCTTTTTTTCTACTAACTTTCCTCATTTTTATTACAATTGTTTTATTTTAGGTTATTTTATATGCTCCTGTTTGTATTCTATAATATATCTATAACCTGGAAGGGGTATGGTAAGGGTCTACTCCCTTTGTGCTTGTTATATTGTTTTTATCCTATTTGTTTCTATCTCTCGTTTGTATGTACTTTTCAAAATTATATTTAGGCTAATCAGATTAATTTTTTTTTATAAAAACCACCAATATATTTAAGTGATAGGGAAAAGAGCATGTGTGAGTAGTCATTTTTCACTTTGAGTCAAGTTTGCATGAAAACGTGAGTTTTAATCCAGCGGATTAATGAGGTACAATATTTATATTACAAGTATTTCAAGAAGAATCTCTTTACTAACATAGCTGTATAAGTTATAGAATTATTTTTTAATCAGACAAAAGAAAAGGTTGGTAGACTGCTCAGTATTAAATATTATCTCAACATTGAATCAAATCAATTTAACTCAAACATTTCTTGGTAAACTAAAAAAATGCAGGTTCTTGGAACCTTAAAGTTTTAACATGTAATAAAACTTGATTAGAACTCGAATTTTTAAGTATGCCTACTCCTTCTTTAGATTAATAGGTTAGGCTTTGTTACTAACAGGTATACTTCTTCCTTCATACACTTTTCATACTTCCAACGTGTCTTCACTATTCTTGTTCACACGGCTATCCATAATTTAAATTTACTGATACATTATTTTATTATAATAAGAAACACTTTTTAATCGTGACAATGGGCACACTGTCTCACTGTCGAATTAATTCACTCTAGTTTACTTAACGAGGTTATACCTAAATGATTTTCCACTCCACATCCATAAAAATACAGGTACATTTCCTCTAAATTCTACCTCTCTCATCCCTAACACATTAGATTAATTAATATATCTTTATTCGTGTAACTTGAACAGGTTGTGACCTGCTTCAATGGCCACTTGGTCTAATGCGTCACTCTCACTATAGATTAGACTGTTGATGCCAGGGAGATTGGGGTTTGAATCTCAGTCTGGTGTACTGAGGGTGGTTCTCCCTAATATTCACTTTCCCTTCACACAAATGCGGGTACACTTCTAAATTCAACTCTCCTTATCTGTAACTCTTAGAGTAATTAGTAAATATGCGTGCGTATAACCTGAACAGGTAGTAAGATGCAGTGATAAAAAAAAAGTTGTGAGACTTGATGGGGAAAAAACACTAAAAGATTAAAGAAAATGATAGTTACATTTGAAAAGTTTAACTATAGCTTGTTACTAAAGCTAAATGCCAGATAACAATTTGAGGTTGTGTTAGTATGCAACTAAAAATAATACGACATAAAAACTAAACTCTTCTTTTCTAATCACACCACAAATATTGTGCTTGCATTTCTATACAAATTTTGAATAAAAATTTATAAACAAGTACTTTACTTTTTTTACTTTCATTTAATTTAAATCACTTTAAATAAAATGTAAGGACTTTTATTGTGTACATAGCTAACGTGTTAATATTACTTTTAGGCAATGCCTCACCAAAGTTGAAGATTCAAGAAATCCAACAACCTAATATTAATCCTTGGGTGCAGAACTCATTCCTGAGAAATCCCAGCGCTTATGTGAACGAATACCTCAATGGTGTCAACTCTTATGTCCAATGTTTTAAGGTGTCTCTGAGAAATCCAACGGGCTCAGGCTATTTAAATGATGTGTCACAAAAATATCAGTTTGGCAATATTGCTCCTATAGAGTATGATAACTATGGCATGCCTTTATCAAGACCAAGCTACTATCCCAATCAACCTTCATCCTACAGCCACCGCAGTGACAATCGACACAGCCGAAGACCAAAGCCTTACTAATCAAAATATTTACATTGTTTGAACTATAGTTACCTGAATATTTTTAAGAATGAAAAGTTAACTGCTTATGGCTCATCGACAATAATTTGTATACACTTATTTTAAGAAGCATTGTATGTATTTTATGCTCCAATGAGGATTGTTAACATTAAAATTTTGAAATACATAATTTTCTAACCATAGAAATTAAGAAGAATAAACAAAAACTGTCAATTTATAGAACCTCAGAGGACAATCTGGGTTGAGATAGGTTGTATACCCAGTTTATGGTAGGAAGGGTGGTCTGGAAGGGGTTTTTCCCTGTCAGAATTCTTTAATATAGTAGGATTTTGATAGGAAAAAATACCTTACAGACGTTCTTTCCAACCATGAACAGGGGTTAGATGAGCCATTTTAATGTTTCTTTCATGTTATTGTGTCAACATATATTGCATGTTGGAACTGTTTTTGAGTTCTAAATAGGTATTTAGTCGATAGTGTTAAGTTTTTTTTCTATTTTTAACAAAAATAGAAAATTACTCCATTGTAATAAAGATTAAATATGTTACATAATGTTATTCTGGCTGTACCAAATAAAGACTGTGTTGAAATTTGTAACCATGCATTATCATCTTTATTTCAATGTTGATGTGTACTTATTTGATGTGCTAAAATTACTTTAACTATCTATTTAATCATATATACATATATATATTTTTTTATTAAAACAATGACTTATCATATAGTTTGCCTATGTTTCAATATTTAAATGAAAATGTCTGTAACATGTACTGTACATGTATAGATTAAGTAAGTATAGTATTGTTTCAGTGGTTTGTGTTGTTTCTATATTATGTATCCTATTTAAAATGAGGGGTCTGCTATAGATTCCAAATTGGTGTATTTTGTAATATAAATTCAGAATGAGGTACAAGAAAGGTGGTTAAAAAACATATAAAAAGAAACAAACACATTATGGCTGTTACAATGAAAAGAACACAGTTCACACTTGCCACTGGACAAATAGGTAATGGGTGCCTATTTAAGAAAATCGATTTTCACTGCCCAATCCTCCGGCCTAGGTTTCATTCTATCAGAACTCATCAGGGAGAAGTATGAAACACGCAACACCTTCCTAAAAGAGGAACCAAAAAACAAAAAAAGGGAGAAAAGGGAACAGAGGATTTCTTTAAAGAGATAAATTGGTATATTTTAAAATAATGTAAATTAATAAAAGTAAAGGAAACATAAATAATAAGTGTACATTTAATGAAGAAAGTCCACCTAGGGAAAGAGGAAAAATAAGGGAAAAATCCAATACACAAAGGTGGTTAAATGTGTGTGTGTGACAATGTCTATTACAGAATGGTTTTCACTCATGAGGACTTATATTTAGCTTTGTTTATCTGTGTTAAAATATCCAGTAAGCTCATATGCTTATTGTCTCTTATTTTTACTTATACTATCATCATCATCATGAACAGTTTTAAGCCACTGGCTGGGTCTGTTTGGAACCTAAGCCTCTCCAACATTTCTCTCCTCCGCCATGACCTTGTCCTCTCCACCATGACCTAGTCCTCTCTTCTTTCCTCCACCATGACCTAGTCCTCTCTTCTTTCCTCCACCATGACCTAGTCCTCTCTTCTTTCCTCCACCATGACCTAGTCCTCTTCTCTCTCCCCACCACCTCTCCTCCACCATGACCTAGTCCTCTTCTCTCTCCCCACCACCTCTCCTCCACCATGACCTAGTCCTCTCTTCTCTCCTCCACCATGACCTAGTCCTCTCCTCTCTCCCCACCACCTCTCCACCATGACCTAGCCCTCTCCTCTCCCCACCACCTCTCCTCCACCATGACCTAGTCCTCATCACCTCTCCTCCACCATGACCTAGTCCTCATCACCTCTCCTCCACCATGACCTAGTCCTCTCTTCTCTCCTCCACCATGACCTAGTCCTCTCCTCTCTCCCCACCACCTCTCCTCCACCATGACCTAGTCCTCTCTTCTTTCCTCCACCATGACCTACTCCTCATCACCTCTCCTCCATACTCCTATGTACTCCCTTCAACTACCTGTCCCTAGGTATTCCTCTTGGCCTACTCTCACCCACTTCAACATCCAACTTATTATTTGGTATCCTCAAGGGGTCTGCGAGGTCAGGTTTTTTCACTCGAGTCAAACTTGAGCCGCGTATTTAAAATGCTCCTGAGTTTGAGCATATTCATAACTTTAAAAGGTGACCTGGCGGTCTAAGGGTAAGGTGTCAAACTTCTGTACTGGCGGCCGGGGTTCAATCCTCGGTCCCGGCACAGATTTATCTGATTACCAAACCCCTCCTTCACCTCTGACAAGACATCTTGTGAATGTGGGGAATGCCAGGCCTCCACCGTGGTTCGGATTCCACTTTAAACTGTAGGTCCTCCATTTCATCTCACATTCACCCTACTTTTTCACATGAGCTTAAGTGCGTATAACCCGAACAGGTAGTAAGACGCGGTGCTAATAATAATAAACATAACTTTAAAATTCTAAGAGTATATATTTGTTTAATTTAAAAGTAAAATAGTATATTTAAAATGTTACCAGTCAAAACAAAATGTAGATGACAAATTTTTTAAATTTGATATTTTAAAAATATGTTAAACCAAACCATGTTATTAAAATAAATTATAAATAGTTAATTCTTTTGAAAAAGAAAAGTTTAAAAAATGTAAATATCAGCTTTTAAATTAAAAACATGACTTAAAAAGAAAATCAACACTCAAATAAAAATATGATAGAAAAAATAATGATTGTTTCAACACTCATATATTTAAGGACATTAAAATTAAACTAACAATTACATGAATAAAGTTAATAAAATTGAAGTTTTAATGAGTTATTATTTTCCGAAAATATACTTCCATAACTTAATTTACCCTACAAGAAAACGCAAGAATCACAAACAGTTGTACATTTTAAATATTTCATATTGCATTTTTTAGTCCTTAATGTAATTAGCGCACATGATCACTTCTTTTCCAATTCCATTCCTCTATACAATTACACATGTGCGTCATGTGGGCCCTTGCTAGAAATTATCTTATTGAAAAATTTATTTCAATTTAATTTTTAATCCTTATAAAATTGTTTTAGTTTAAAATTAAAAATATGGTTATACAATATTTATAGTAAACAAAATGAGATATTAAATGCTTTTTCTTATTTAGATGTAGGAAGTTTGGTAAAATATTTATTGCAATTATGAACACCACTTATTTTATACAGGCTAACCAACAATTCTAAAACTAAATAGTAACTAAACTAGTAGTAGCTTTGTAGTTAAATCTATTAATTAATACAAGTTTTAAGTTCAAAAACATTCAATATAATATATTCTCAATGTTAAATATTTAATTTAACTGAAATCATTATTTTAAAAAGGAACCATGCAAAAATGAATATTCACCTGTTTAGTAATCTCCTAAGCTATTTTTATTTTCATTGCTTTGTCATGGCAATACAAGTATACAACTTCAATCAAGGATAATTCAAAATGGACAACAATATTGAATTAGTTTACCGGTCAAAAGTAGGTTTAAAGCTCTATTACCTTATTCATGTTAAAATTGATATTAATTTTAACAATCTTTTAAGTTACCGTTAATTTTTAAGTGGAAATGCAGATATTATCTAAACTAAATAGCCTTTGCTTACCATTGTGTTTTGAAAATTGATTATTATGTGCATCAAGCGGAAACTCGTAAATGACAAGCCTACAAAACTTTTGATCTCAATCTCAAACTTAAATGACGAGTTCGGCTCGAAATCCAAGTACTCGCAGAGCCCTAGTGTCCTCTTCTCCATTCTCCTCACAGGACTGTACCACCTAATTCGTAACTTCTCAATCTTGTTCAACACTGGCTCCGCCTTTATTATCTCCCTCTCATTCCTCTTCTTATCACTTCTATATAATATATCTCTTTTTGCTTTTTGAGGTAGTTTGTAATATTTATTTTGAAGAAAGTACAGGTGTTTGTTCCCTTTTAAATGTCTTTTTTCCCCACCTTTCCTGTAACTTCTTCCAAACATGTGTCACTTCTATAATACTTCTCAGAACGTTCATTACATTGGCTTAAATTCTACTTTAATTATTTTCCTTCATTACCCACGTTTCCCTTGCGTATATCAATATTGGTAAATAGTACGTCTTTTAGATCACTCCTTTAAACTTTTTCGACACATCCTTTCTATAAATTAGACTTCTCACAATTCTGAAAAAAACCTTCTGCGTGCTTTTATCTCAATGATTTCTCTTTTGCTTATTCCACTTTCCTCTTTTACACTCCCCAGGTATTTAAAGCTTTCCATTATCTTCAACTGCTACCCTTATACTGTCACACTAATCATGCACCTGTCGCCCTTCCTTGTCATAATCACCATCTCATTCTTCCTTACATTAAACCTTAATCCATACCGCTCCACCACTTCATTCCATGAAACAACTGTTCTTGAACTTCCTTACTACACTGTGTCGTCCATAATTTTCGTCTACTTCTCTATCCAGCTTCTCTTCTCCTCTCCTACACTCTTTGCTTCCTTCTTTTTGGCCTTATATTCCTCCTTGGTCTTCATTTTTCTCTTCTGGAACCACTCCCTAAAGGGCCTATTATTCTCAGTTACAGCGTCTTTTGTTATAGAGTTCCACCATGGCGTTTCCTTTGGTCTTTTCCTTCCGCTGGCTCTCCAGTATTCCTTTTCAGCCGCTTCCACCAATGCTGCCAGGAATCTTACCCATTTTTCCTCCTCGTCATTGGGTTTGTCACTTGGGATCTGGTCCTTTATAATAATATGGAACTTTGTCCCATGTTCCTCCTCTTTAAACTTTCATACCTTTAAACTCCTCTCCTGATTTTCTGATGTCCTCTCTTCTTTCCTTCCTATCAGGGTTGCCACCAGCAGCCAGTGATTACTAGGTTCAGGGGTTTACATGGAACTACCATATATCCTTGATTCTAAAACACACCCCATTTTTATATATGTTTAAATTGCATAAAACGTGTGTATTAGATTGCAGTTCTTTTCAATTTTTCCCACGCTTTGCACTTTGGCTCAGAAGAATTAGACTGATATTGATTCAGATACAAATATTGATGACTCAGAAGCATCAGATTAATATTGATTCAGAAAGAAGTGATACCAACTACTGATAAATAAGGTACTGCCTGTATTGTGTTGTTAGTAAATTGAATTTTGTAATAAAAATATTTCTTAATTATAAGATAGCTTTTTTGCTTTTTTTCTGTTGGTGGTACTGAAAAATTAAGCTGCGTTTTACAATCGATGGCTTCATAGAATCAAAGATATATGGTACTCTTTCTTTCTTGACCAATCAGCAATGTTTCATATCGCCTTATAACTTTCCTATTCTTAAACCACGTATTACCTATCATCAATCCATTCCCCTCGCTCAGTTCTAACAAACTCTAAACCTTCCCTATTTTGGCTTCCCATCCATCTCTTTATAGCCTTGCCTCTGTTCCGACATGGGCATTGAAGCTGCCTCGGACTATAAAACTCTGCCCTCCCATTTTCTTCTGCTAATATTTTGTGAACTCCTCTTTCTTATACTGTCATTATTTATTTTTAGCCAATGGGGGTTCTTATGTTTATTTCATGAGAATAAAAAAGCTTAATAGAATATGTTTATTTGAATTACCATTCCACAATACTCTTGAGTAACTAATTATGTGTTAAATCTCACACTTCTATGAGGCCAGCAGAGAGTTGAGCATAATAACCTCATTTTGCCCACATTTACAAGCATGCCATCATTCTCTCTGTACAACAATATATTTTAGAGCTATGATTCATGTATGCACAGATGATGCTACCTCTAACAGGATGTGACAATATTTTAAATTGTCACACACTCATTTATTTTTAATTATGTTTATTTTTCATAATTATGTTTTTAATTTGAACTATATTTTATGTGTTGGTACTCAATGGCAATAATTTTGAAGTATTAGAAATTTTCATTATTGTCAGATTTTTTTTTCTCATTCTTCTATGTCTATTATGAAAATATTTGTCATTTAATCAAACACCATTTAAATGTGATTGCTGTGTGAGTTTTTATTTGCATATTAATCCTTGAGTTTGATTAATTGTTTAGTATATTCATTTACCATTTCCAAATAACTTTTTTATTAAATTGTATGTTGTATAAAACACAATGTAGGTACTACAAATTTACAGCTGAACTAACTGAATGTAATAAAAAATTATAACCATTTTGAACCCCGAGTTGGTAAAGTACTAATTTCCACTAATTTTGTTTTAACTTTTGTTAACTAGAGGATAAGTTGGTCATCATTGCATGACTTAAAAAAAAATATTTTCATGGACTATTGAGACTATTTGAAGAGCATTGTTTTCATCTTCGAGACATACAATTAAATAGAGCTTAATAAGGTAATTGTATTATATTTGGAAGAAGGTACAGGAAAGGTGGATAGAAACATATAAAAGGAACAAATACAATATGGCTTTTACAATGAAAAGAAGAACACAGTTCACACTTTACATTGCTGCCATTGGACTAAGAGGTAATGGTTGCCTCTTAAAGAAAAGAAAATAGATCATTGCCTAATATCCCGACTTAGGTTTTATACTATTGGGACTCATCAAGGAGGAGTGTGAAACGTGCAACGCAACTTCCTAAAAGAGGAAAATAAAAAAATAAAACACAAAAGATTTTTTTTTTTAAGAATGATAGGACACATAGATAGGAACATGTAAAAGGAGATTGGATGTAAGTTTTTTGTGTTTTCTCTTTAAGGAAGTAGAGTGGGAAACTATTTTGGAAAAAACCTCTGTACATTTGAATAGGATTAGAACCCTGATCTCTATATCATCAGCATTCCAGTCTAATGTGAACACCAGTCCGTAATGTCAATGAAGGACCATCCTCACTCCTTAACCCCATACTGTGTAAAATATAATAGTTTTATTAATTATTGCAATTATTGCTCCAAGTAAACAGAATGGGGCCAGTCAAGCATAAACATCACTTACCCGATATCACCGACCTGGCTAAGCACCTCGAACAACAACATCTGACCACATAAAACACACGCGAGCAACTGTCAACAAGGAGCCTAGTGCCGCATCTCGCCGCTAGAGACCACCACCACCACTACCATGCCCAATCCGCCCAACTTAAAAGAAAAGACGAGAAGAATATAGTAACTCCCAGCCTTTGCCAGAATAAATTAGAATGTTCTTCTGCTGCACGCGCGCTCCCTTCCCCTGTGCCTCTCCTGTTTGACGAGTGTGCGCCATATAAAAGACCATCCATCGAAGAGCATGTCACTCTTGGACGTGGCTGGGACCATGTAGGACTAAGCGTTGGCGTACCGGACATATTATGATAATGTAAGGATAAATTCATTTTCGGCTTAACTGTAAACTATTGGAACTTTTCAAAATTCTTTTTTTGGTCTTTATCTATCAAATTTAATTGCATAAAACTTCGCCTTTGATTTACTTTAAAATGAGAGTATTGTTATGTCAGAAATTTTCTGTGTTATTAATATTAGGCGTTATGCCCGAACTTTATACTTAACAAAATAACCTTAAAAAAAATTTCTGTAGTATTTTGGTTAAATAAGTATAATAACTATGAAAATAGGAGAGTGTTGTTAGATCAGAACTTTTTCAATATTATCTATAATGCTTTAATGTTATACATTTCAAAATTTACTTTATTGCGTTTCGATTGCAAATGGTGTTGCATTTTGGTTTTGGCAACATTAAGGTGGGAAAGGGTAGAAATAGGATGCCGAGATTTTCAGGGTTAGTAGAAGGGAATATTACGCTGGAGTATTGTATATATCAACTTAACTGTATTTTTTTTTAACTGGTTCTCGATTGTATCTTTATGATAGTGTTGTTAATCTCTTTTGTGTTAAAAGAAAAAAGGGTAACAAAAGCTTAAAGGAATATGGTTAGGGAATATCCTAGATATTTATTATGGTACTATTATCCTAGTTTATGACACATGCAAAGGTTATGTTCAGTTCTGCAATTAGGTTTTTAGCGAACATGTTAAATGGTAGTGACACTAGGTACATTTGATGGAACTGTATGTTGCCTTTTTGCAACAGGTACATAAAAATGTTAGTTAGGAGAGATCATCTACTGTATTACGTATGATCATATTCAAGTCCACTAATGTTATGCATTAACATTTATATTTTAGTAATATAGTTAAGGTACATAATAATAAATAACATAATTATTAGAAGGAAAGGAGTAAATATTTATGGAACAATGTTTTTATTGGATAGTATTTATTTATATTGATAATGTTTTGTCACTTACGACAATGATATATACAAAGAATAATCGAATGCTCTTCAATTATATGCTTGTTATTTAATAAAGTTTGACATAAAATGAAATCTAAAAGATTTTAAGACTTGAAATTATTCTATTGCACTGGTACGCCATATTATCCCTGTCTAAAAAAGCTACATGTCAAAAAAACTCTTTTGTTAGCCTTCGGCCTTTTTTATATTATTATGTTATGCAACCGGTGAAGGTGGACCGTAGTTTCCCGCTACGCAAAAGAGTGAGATGCGTGCACTGGGGACATGTTGAATGTCCAGCACTTTATAACTCACAATTTTAGGATATTCACTCTAAGCGCTCTTACTTATTTTTTTATTTAAATTTTTTTCTTTAACTGTAGGTTTTGTTTATGTTTATGTATTGTATCCCTCTATTTTTTAGAGCTTGGATTACAATCTATGTGTATATATGTGACTGTTAAAGTGTATAATTCTGTTATTTCATAAAATAACTAGGTATTTCATGAATTACCTGACTGAGTCAGTTAAAGTATGAAATAAATACACTTTTACACACTTTAAATAGTTATTCTATAAATTATTTAATGACATATAGTTAAAGTTTAGAATAAGTTTTATTATTCATCTTTACTAAACAATTGGTTGTTATATTACAGCCAGGACACAAAATTATGAAATATAGTCATAGGTGATAAAATAAACAATTATAAAAATTTTGTCTATTACAAAATTTAACCATTTTAGTAATAATTAGTTTGAAAACTGTTAGAATGTCACTTGGAAATTCATTGAAGAAAGCTGTTAAATGTCACACTACTATCACTTAGCTAGCTAATTCAACTAAAACTAGACAGGTCAAAAGAACAAAATATGAAGTAAAGACCTAATAGTATTAATAAAACAAAAAATGTATTCTAAACTAAAAAAAATCTCATCCTATTATTAAAACATATACTACAACAAGGACTACTAGAATGGCACTTGGAATAGCATTGTACTTTATTTTTGAAACAAGCACACTGTTTTTGCTTAAACAATTTTTGAAACCTTTACCAGTACTGGTACTTTGAGCTGTAGCAACAGACTTGAGCGATGTCTCAATATTAGATACTTTTTTTCAATTTTGATTAATTTTTGTTCACACACACTTTATTAGGACCGAGAATATAGCTGCTTGATGCGACCATTTCTTGTTCCCAACCGAAAAAATCCTTTGTTGGTATTTTCCATTATAACAGCTAAAATAGATATTGCGTCTCCTCTTCCTCTGTCAACCTCAGGTACTGGAATACGGACTGTAATGCCTTCAGAGGCCTTACAATGAGGTTTTTCTCACATTAATTTAATTTTCTTAGCTTGACCTTCCAAAATTCCTTAGCTTTACGTCTTTCCTTCTCGATATTAATTTCATTCAAACAAAGCTTTTAATTTTATTCAATCACAGCATGCAGACCTTCTCACAATTTTATTTTGCAAATGAAAGTCTTCTGACAGGCTGTTCACATTTCCAACAAATTTGTTTCTCCTTGCAATCTTTCGAACCAAAGTCACATACTTTAACACTTTCATTTGGCATGGTTTCTTCAACCAAAACTTCACTATCAGGTTTAGATGAAGTACTTAAGGCCATTTGTACAGATTTTTTTTCGCCATTCAAAATACTTTTCTTCTATGAAATGTTACACACCATGAATGTATTTTTATTAATGAGCTATGAGGGTAAGAAACTTCAATTTTTACATTTTCCGCAACTAGTTTTAAGCCACACTTTTTAAAATAAAAATTTGAAAATGGAAATTTAGTATCTTTAATAAATACTATATATATTTGATAAAGCTGGTACATAAGTTAAGTTCCCTTAAAATCAACACAATTGTGTATTGATACTAATTCATCTATAAATATTAAATAATAGTATTCATACAATTTATAAATGTGTATACTTAAGACTACAAAATATTCAGATTTAAATATGCAACGTTTTACTGAATAACTTGATTTTCGTATGACATAAAAATAGGCACTGGAATTCCAAGTTGGCTCACGAGATCAAAACTTTGTATGGAAGTGTAGCTTAGTTGACAAAAACGGGTGATAGCTCACCTCCACAGTTAGCATAACACACAGCGGTTACTCCAGCTGTATTATCACAGAAACCCAAGTAGTCTGCAGTCCATATGAGATTTCTGTTTGAACGATCATTCACAAGCTGTCTCTTGAAATAGTTAGCCTCATATTGTAGTGATATTGATTTTAATATCACTACCGGGGATTTTTTCATTGTTGAAACATGTTGTAATTTTTAGATTTGTGTTTTATTTGTGACCACTGTTAAATGCAAAGAAACTATATATATAATTATTAAAATAACAAACAACGATTCCTTACATCACAGCCTGGAAAATGTCAAGCTTCGAAACCAAGAATGAGCATATTGTATTATGTAGGAAAATAAGCTTTCGGTTTATTTTATATGTTATGGGTTTTCTAAAACCAGTAACGCAGAATATACAATTTAATAAACAATAAATGGCAGTAAGCGATCGCCCAAGGTTTCAACACATTACATATCAAGAATGATGAAATAAATAATTAACATTTGAAAGCACTTTTTACAGCCATTGTGTAAAGAATCTTTTTCATGAAAATAAATAGTAATTTAGGCAATCTATAGTGTTTTAATTTCCTAGCTATTTGAACTAGTTTAGTCATTATTAATACAGAAAAAGGCATTATTCTATAGAACTCATTTTGGCAAAACTTATTACTCTGTATACATTAATATGCATATGGAAAAAATAATTTCACAATCTACACTTTAGTGAAAAATGCAATCATTATCTTCAATTATTAAATTATTAATGTTTTTATGTATTTATATTTTAACTAGAGGTAAGAATATTTATACTGTCAGTCAGAGCTTAGGTCTTGGTTCATATGGGTTTATATGCATGATAAATTTTATTGATTAATTGTATTTTAATTAATATTACAATTTTGTGATTATCTACATTGTAAATCATCTAGACGATTTTCCTTAAATTCGTTAGGCCTAGGCTATAGGTAAATATAATGTATGCATAAATGGTGATTATGTAAGCATGAACACACACACACACATATATATATATTTGCACGTTATCTAAAGTAGCAAACCCATAAAGTCAAGTGGTTGCAATTAAATTGATTTTATTGTTTAAATATTTGATAATTTTAGGAATACGGCAAGTTTCCACAGTTAATTAGAATTATTATATTCTAAGACATACACAACATCCAGAAGAAGACAGAGAATCGCTCAAATAATACCCATCGACCAGAAATCGAACCTGAAACTCTTTGCACAGGAGACCATCCGATAGCAACTGAGCTAACGTGTTGCCCTATGGTACTATCATTATATCACATTTATAGCCTGTATTTTCTTATGTTCTTTTCCACAGCCATAAAACTTGAATTAAAGGCCTCTTGAAAATAGGCTTGATAAGAAATAGATTTTTTAACGCCTTAAAAATTACGTTTAAGTTGGCAATTTTTCCAACAATTTTATATGGCTTAAATTTTGGAAACTATTCTATTTAAATATTTCGAATGTCTCTGTTGATCCCACCTATAAGGGTATCATCAGGTCAAGTTTCAGGTTGTAGTTCCTATAGAAGTAGTCTATAATGTTGTATCATTATTATTATTATTATTATTAGCACCACGTCTTACTACCCGTTCGGGTTATACGTACTTACGCTAATGTGTAATGGTAGGGTGATTGTGAGATGAAATGGAGGACCTACAGTTTAACGTGGAATCCGAACCACGGTGGAGACCTGGCATTCCTCACATTCACAAGATGTCTTGTCAGAGGTGAAGGAAGGGTTTGGTAATCAGATAAATCTTTGCCGGGACCGGGGATCGAACCCCGGCCGCCAGCATAGAAGTCTGACACCTTACCCCTAGACCACCAGGTCACCCAATTGTTGTATCAATCAGTGATATGTCCTGATGGGCACCTAAACAATATTTATGTATTTCGAACTCACTTAGACAGTAATTTTCTGCCCAAGTATGAAATTATAGTAGAAATTTATGTTTGAATTTGCAAGTTTGTAAGCACTTTGAATTTACTTCAAATGAAAAACCGCTATTTATTATTGTAAACACAGTATTTCTACAAATTTTTTTTTGCAAATAAATAATGTAATGAAATAATTACATATGACTTTCATAAAAAAATGTGTGTGTGTGTGTGAGAGAGAGAGAGAGAGAGAAAGAAAGAGAACAATTTTTATTTGAATAAATTTAATCAAAATAACAAGCATTCTTATCCAAATAAGATGTAACCTATAACTAATCACTCTCCAATGTTTTTAGGCACTTTGAATTATTTAGTGATTAGGTTTTGAGGTTTGAGCTATTAGGGTGCAAGGAGGAATTTTTTTAATGGCAAATGCACCCTATTTACGTGGAGAGTGGCTGGGAAAACTATAGAAAGAAATACATGTGGAAAGCCACCTAAAAATATGTAAAAATTATTTATATTTTTTATTTGTCTAAGTAAATTATTAATAAACCTACCTTTTTTTGTAAACTCGAGTTTATTGCTTTAAGTTCATAGTTATTTTTTAAATACATATTTTTGACCAGATTCACCAAGGATTCAAGTCCTTATCAAAGTTTAGTTTTATTTAATATTATTATGCTCACTTCGCAATAATATATTACTATATGTCACATGACCTGCCCAAATGAACAATGTAATCATCAGTTTTGTTTTCTCTCTCTCATGTATATAATTACAACTTATATAGGAGTATAAAATATATTTATCTTTATAATACGCTTTATCTCTATTGCAAAATTACAATACTTTTTTTTTCGTTTGTTCCAGATTGTCCCGCAAAAAAAAAGTGTTTTCGTTTTGATATGCTTACATATGATATGTTTACTATGGACCTCCATGAAGCTGCCTCATTGTCCTTTCCCCCTAAAAACATTTAACAAAATATTTTATGTTTGAAATAATTTGTTCTTCGTTTGTTCTGGAAAAAAAATATTTTGATCTGTTTTATACACCTATAAATTGTATATTTACATTGCATGTCCACAAAGTTGACCTCACCTTCCCCATCTTTTAAAAATCCATATTTTTATTATTGCAATCGTTTGTTCTGGATAGTTCCTCCAAAAAACATGCACATTTTGTTGGCAGGACAACTATGATAGTGATATATTTTCACTAGGAGCGCGGATTTACGCCTTTTTTGGCAACCAAATTCTCCACATGAACACATACAACTTTTAAAAATTGATATTTTGTCTCTGCACTCAATAATTCATTCTTGGTTCAGTTTACATTTCTTTTTGCAAAGATTTTCATATTTTTTATTTGTAAAGCCTTGATAATTTTTTCTAATAGTAGCTCTCTCACATTCTTTCAAAACTTGAACATTTTTTGTTTTTAATTTTTTGTTAGTTTTCTTGAATGTTCCTTAACATGTTTATCTTTATTTTGTTCTGAATTTCTTTAAAAAAGTGTTTATTTCATGTTGATAGGTTTAACATTAATATATTTTCATCGCTATGCTAGGCTCCCTTTCCTCACATCAACTAGATAAAATATAACATCATTTGTATTTTTGATTTTATAACTTTTTTTTAGTTTGTTCCAGATTATTATGCATTATATTTTAGTTTGTTAGTTCTTAGTTCTCTTACAAATGCTAAATAAACTAGTGTTACTAGTGATGATGTCCTTTTGTGTGTGTGACCTGTATGGTCACACAGGGTGTCAAGTAAATAATATCCCAACCTCTGTGTCAAATTATGAAAAATATTGTCTTTGATTTGCTCACTATGCAGAAAAAAGCAATAAAAAGGTGTAACAAGTCAGAAATACATAAACTAGGGTGATCTTGGTCTACAACTTATTGCATGCCATAAAACTCATAGTAAAGAAAAGTATTTTTATAGGCCTCACTTCCTCCTAAGCTCCAAAATATGTATTTTGTCAACTTGGGCAGTTATGAAATTACCGAAATATACCCGACATCTTACTTCCCTCTTCCTTCACCCCCTCAAGAGTGCTAATAACTAGGTTATCTTAAAGCATTGACATCGCACCCTCCTTTTGTTTGCTACTATTACTGTTATGATGTAGTAAGTAGTACCTTTGACCGCAAAGAAAGATGATTGGAAGGAAATGTCATTTATTCCAACTCCGACACTTACAAAGAAGACTAAAAACTCCTTGAAAGTAAAAATTATTTTTTTCAAATCAATCAAAGTTTACTAACAGGACCCAGAATGCATTTCTAAAAAGTGATTAAAATACTGTAACAAGATTAGAGTCTGGCAGCGGGACCGGCCTGTTCTCGTTGTTGTCCCTTGTATCTGCGCTCCTTGTTATCTCTGTCTCCCTCCTTGTCTGGCGGGTGGGCGGCGACCTTCTCGCTTGACTGGAGGATCAGAGGGGCCGAAGGGGTATGGGGGGGGAGGACGGAGACAAGTCTAGAGGGGTCTAGATCCTTTTTATTCTAGAAGTGGAGGATTCCAGACCCTCAGCTCTCACCACCCCTATAAATACAAGCTCAGCGGTAGCCTCA
>CABFVX010000849.1:36915-64789 GCA_902151425.1 Timema shepardi
TAGAATACTGTGTTAATGAACATTTTTGTGACTGTCTTTTAAATATTTGAATAGTTATTAGGTGTTTTATAGTTGTTAATTTGTTTATTTAATTTACTTATATTTTTATGTGTTCTATTAGTTTATTAATTTACAGACTTGATTAAGACTCGTTTTATTTTATTTTATGACTTGTTTAGTTGTAATTAGTTTATATGTACAGTTAATCGGTGTGTGTACATAGTGATAATTTTAATAATTAAAACTTTGAATATTCCGCGGGCATTTTCATTCGTGTTTGGTCAGCAGCATACCCCAATATCTTTAAAAGAATTCGTGGTTCACACGTCCACGTGTGAACGGCCTGTGACCCTCCCAGGTCACGTGCGCCCCCCTCGTTACAATACCTATAGATTAGACTCAAATTCTAAAATATTACTACAAATTTGCCAAAAAAATCAAACTAAGAATTTAAACAAAAAATCTAAATGAATGCACATGACTAAATCAAACACATACTTTACAAATTGAAACTAAAAATAGCTATGCAATAAAGTCTTTTATCAGCTCAACTCTTGCATTCTGGTAAATATAATATTGATTTACAAAGATTTACTTGAAAAAAAAATCCCATCTTAACACAACTTTTCACTGTTTAATTTCAGCGTCTCATCAGCTATGTGGAATTTACAAACATGACAAACAAATATGATGAATAGTTAATTTTCAACATTATTTTCTCATGCTTACAACTGTTTGATTAAAAAGAATAGGTTTGAGTATATATAAATTATAAAATATCGATATCATTTAAAAATATACTAATTTAACATAAGTGACTTAATATTATTCAAACCGGAATGGGCTACCGTGAAGTTATCCCCGCACCCTCTAATGTAAACATACTATTTGTGGGCTTTGCATAACAGAACAAACAAAAATTTTTGTGTAACAATCCGAAACAAAAGAGGAACAAACAATTGCAATAAAAACAACATGAATTTTTAAAAGTGTGGGCAGAGGTATTTTCATGAAGTTGGCCCCTTACGAGTAAACAAAGTGTCAAATTCACGCCCTGGGAAGATGCAAACATACCATTTGTGGGTTTATCAAAACGGAACAAACAAAAATTTTTGCAGAACAATCCGGAACAAACTAGGAAAAAACTATTGCAATCATAAAAACTTGAATTTTTAAAAGTGGGGGGGTGGGGCTATCGTGAAGTTAGTCCCTCACGAGTAACAAAATGTCGCAAGTTCACGTCTCATTTGTGCAAGAACAATGGTGGAACAAACAAAACTTTTGCAGAACAATCCGGAACAAACTATTGCAACCATAAAAAATGTTAATTTTTCAAAGTGTGTGTGGGGGGAAGTGGGGATTAGCGCTACCATGAAGTTGCCCCTCCCCCATATAAACATACCATTTCCGAGTCTATTAAAATGGAACAAACGATTGCAATCATAAAAACTTGAATTTTTCAAAATGAATGGACCAACCATGGACGTAATTGACAGATATCCAGCCAGAAATATAATCGAAGACCACTTTACTGAATGTATTGCTCTTTTTGCAAGCTAATCAACACATCCTAGCCCTTGCTACTCCGATGCTTCAACACTGATCAGCCAACGAAATTATCAAACCCTAAGTCCTAATAGTTGACCCACAGAGTATCAGCGTACGTCTGTGCCTCTGTGTTGACACAACAAGGCTGCTTGACGTACACTACCATAATAAAGCTGAAGTCATGTATTCATGTGAAGCTCTAAAGTTGCCAGTGGTAGTAATGCCCTTAATACATTCAAATAATTGTTCTTCATCCTCCACAAAATCAAATGCTTCTTTCAGAATAGTTGTTGATAGTCCAACTCTAGGTGCACAGCCAAACATAGCTTCGTTAGGAGACCGAGACCCCTTAATACCAGAGTGAGGAGCTCTGTTTTTCATAAACTGAATACATTTCAGCCCGTTACTCCAGGAAGTGGATTGATTGGCCTGCATCCAAGTTGTCAACATTTCTTCTATGTCCTGGTTAGTTCTATTGACACCACCTTGACTCTGGCTATGCCTTGGTTTAGCATGAACAATATTAATCTATGACCAAAATATTTTTGCCATTGTAGGACTGAATAATACATGGAGCGCTGAACAACAGGAATATATTAAGCAACTGCATAACATCTTCTTCTGCTCTCTTTACTCTTTGTTTGAAGTCTACAATACAACAAACTTAGTGAGATGGTCTTGGTAAACTAAAATAAATGTATAGTTTCCATAAGGTTGAGGCTGGGAATCTAAAAGATCTACTTGACATCTTGAGTTCAGATGTGAAAATACCATAGGTTTAACAACAACACCTTTCTTTACCAATTTTCTCTTTTGTTGGCAAAGCTAACAAACACTCAAAAAAAATCTTTATGTCATTTTGAGTAATATTTATATAACAACTAATTTCTTTTATCATACGTCATCTACCACCATATCCAAAAACAATGCATCACTTGAACAATAAAACAACATCAGGTTTTGCATCCCTCACTGGCAATATTAATACCTTCTTGTCAGCTATTTTAGATTTCTTGACTTCTGCCATCAAACATGAAAAAGTTTCAAGGGTAAGCAAAGCACTGTTCTCTCTCACGTCACACTTACTCAGTAAAGATTCAAACCTCTCTTTCACTAGTGGATTTCTGTTTACATCACTTACACTTACATAACTCAATGTCCAAATCCACACAATTACTGTCAAACTATAAAGTTCACTCGAGAATAAGAATTTAGAAAAATTCAACATTAAACCATAATTCAGGTTAACATTTTAAAGTAGGTGACCTGGCGGTCTAGGGGTAAGGTGTCAGACTTCTATGCTGGCGGCCGGGGTTCAATCCCTGGTCCCGGCATAAATTTATCTGATTACCAAACCCTTCCTTCACCTCTGACAAGACATCTTGTGAATGTGGGGAATGCCAGGCCTCCACCGTGGTTCGGATTCCACGTTAAACTGTAGGTCCTCCATTTCATCTCACAATCACCCTACCATTACACATTAGTGTAAGTGCGTATAACCCAAACGGGTAGTAAGACGTGGTGCTAATACTAATAATAATAATAATAACATTTTAAATTTATGTTAAAGGGTTGTTGAGCGCGTTTGAGAAAAAAGGATACATAAAATAGCGAAACTACATACTAAAGACAGTTAGCAACTGACCGGAACTGGAATGCACAGGCAAACTGTGGAGATCACTGTGTAAGAACTATTAGACTGACTCGTGGAAAAAAGGCCATATGCAAGAACGAGCCGGGCTTTAAAGAGTAAACACTCACTTCTGATAAATTATATGCTGAGTGGAACCTCCCTTCAAATAAATTGATTGTATTATGAAGCCACATTTACACGAGGCCAATTGATAAGCAGGTTAGTAGACTGGCGCCAGTCGAACCTGCCTAAAATCATATTACTGTACTAGATTAACCAGATTACATTCTAAACATTAAACTATGAAATCAGTACTTTGTTATCATAATTTAAAAAGTTAAAATCATTGTGGACAGAAATGTATTGCAATGTTGTACTACACCATTGTTACAAGATTGAAATAAATTTTCATTTTAATCTTTAACAGAATGGGGTTCGTTATTCTATGAAATAACTGGTTAAAGCATAGAATACAACATTATTATAAACTTTGACTGACTCTGTCAGATAGTTCATAAAATACCTAGTTATTTCATGAAATAACAGATTTTACACTTTAATATTAACATATATAGAGTTCACTTTACATATAAAGAGCCCTATCTGATAGTATAAAAGCTACTAGATCTACCTTTGTGTATTGATACATCAGGTCATGAAAAATATAGGAGTCACCTCTGATAGATACAACTGAAAAAAATAACACTAATAAAATAGTGAAATGCTATCAATTTTTTAATTCAAATTAATACAAGGGTTATTAATGAATATAAAGGCTATGTTTACTAAAACAAAATGTATCCACATTGACACAAGGACACAATATGAAAACCACAATTGGGACAACTGTCCATGACTCCAGACCAACTTCAAACAAAGGTAATGCAAGTTTAGTGCCTAAAACTCCCCAGTCAGCACTGCTGGTTGGTATGTCTATTACATTTTTATGACTGTCTAAAAACACTCATTTGAGGTCCCCTACAAGGTCTAAACCTAAAATTTACAATACAAATAAATAAATAAAATTTTAAGCCTAAAATCATCAGATCACTTGTTACACATATGTAGGCCTAAATACCTATGCTATTCAACATTGGTGTATGTTACAATTTGAAACTATTTAACCAAAATGGTTGCAAGATGGCACTCAGCTATTTCAAACAAAATCCTTCCAACAGTCTGATTTAAACAGGAAGAAGATTTTTGACAGTTATAACATGTACCAATAAAATATATATCTGTCATATACAATTTTACTTTTAGTAAGAAAAAACCTTAAAGTTAATGATAATATAGTTACTACTATCCTTCGATATTCTTTGTGTTGTTAACAAATGTTCAGTAACCTAAAATCAATTTCAAACTTGTAGAATGATTGAAGCCTTTTTGTATTGCCAGAAAATGATGGTTTTGGCAATATAATTTTTATGTCCTCGAGAGGAACTGAAGCCAAATCAGGTACAGAAGGAAATACAAATTTCCCTTCATTTTTAACACACTTTCTCAAGAAACTAATTTCTACATCACTCCCTGATACACTAGGGGCTACAACAGTACCAATATAAAAAATATCTCTCTTTGCACTAAAATGCGCTAAAACAAAATCAGCACTCTCTGGCTCACGATCCAGCTCCTCAAAACCACTTGGGTCGATTTCCGGTGACCACTCTATTTCATCATCGGAACTATCAGATGGTAGATATAGGCCATAATCATTTTCATCTTCTGATAGTAGTGGCTCACTATTTAGTATTTTCTTTTTCTTATTGAAGAGTTCTTTTCTTACCAATGCCAATTTATGTTTTCCATAGAGCTTTTCCTTTGTTTTATTTTAAATTCTGTTTTTCTCCGGAGTGTCAGTTGGTATGCAGCTGCTTAATTTGCGTTGCTGATTTCTTTGTTTCTTTCTTGCTCCTGCCTTTGGAAACCCTTTTAAACTGTCAGGGCCGATGAATGATTTCTTCTGTGATGAATCTAAGTTTAATCTTGAAGAATTTGAACCAGGTGAACTTTGATGGATTTTTTCTGAATAATTATTAGCTGAAAATAATTTAGAGGATGTTGATAGGGCTCTCTGTGAGGGTAGTTGTAAGGAAGTAGATTGAATTTCATCAGAAACCACATTCACAGACCCATTAGAAGTACCTGGTAAATCACGGTCTGTTACAGAACTAGTCATGAAATCATCATCTGTAAATACATTTCTATCAAATGGGTATATTCCTGTTTTCTTAAACCCTGACTTGATGTTAGAAGGGTTCATTGCTCGTTCATGGGCTATTCCTACACAACTGGCAACTTGATATATTGTCATTGGAACTCCAGGATTGTGAAGCAGCCAAGAATCTACAGCAGAATTGTAGTGTGCCTTAAATGAGTAGAATACAGACACATCAAGTGGCTGCAACTTGTTACTGCAATGAGGTGGCAGAGTAACTATAATAACTCCATTTTCTTTCGCAAGGTTAAGAGTTTCTATTGTAAGATGGCTTTCATGATTATCATAAATAAGCATAGATGGATTTTCTTTAGTGGAGCTAGTGTGTGCTATAAAGTGTCTCATAACAGAAGGAAATATTTCCCCTGTCATCCATCCAGAACTACTCACAATACCCAAAGTTCCGGGTGGGGCTCCATTCACCATATGCGTTTTGAAATTCTTACGAGGAAATACCATTATCGGTGGTAAGGAGTTCCCTGCTGCACTTACTATACAACAAGTCGTTACCAAAGTTCCCCGTTCCCCACTTGTGCACTGGCTTACTTGCTTAGTGCCTTTTGCAGCTATTACCTTCTTTGGTTTTTGAACTGTGGTGGTTCCAGTCTCATCCAAATTATACACACGATTTCCATCTGAAAATTTATGAGAGCGACTATACGCATTCTCAATATTGTTAAAAAATTGGTTGACATTATGTTTGTTGAAGGAAGTTGCCCGGGAGATACTACAACCTTCTGGTTGTCAGATACTCAGCTCTGGATGTCTTTTTAAAAAACCCTGGAGCCAATCAATCCCAGCTTTCTGTTTTATTTCCCACGAAGGAGGCATAGTTTTTGAATTAATCTTTGCCATCTCATATGCTAACTCACGAAAATCTTTAGTTGACTTTCCATAGCACATTTTAGAACACTGAGCCATGTAGTTGATAAAGATTTTTCCTCTTCCGAATTGAAAAATAAACGATGTTTGTAGTTAGCGACTATTTTAACTTCGACTTCAGGGTTAGGATTACTCACTTGTTTCTTAACATGTCTTTGCAATGTTTGAAATGATACTCCATTCAAAGAAGCAGCTTCCCGAAGAGACAGTTTTCTACCTTCTTCCCCCAACAAAACTTGCCGTACAGCATTCTGCATATTTTCTTCAGAGAAAGTTCCCTTTTGGCTTTTCCTTCCTCTAGACATGATAATTGACGGTAGGCATAATAAGAAAGAACACACACTACAGTATGGTGTTTATTCAAGACTATACTTATATTTTATTGGGAAATAATGATTAAATTTAGTATATAGGAATCTTATAATCAAAGTATGTACATGGGCCACGATGATACATGTCTCATCGTGGCCCAAATATTTTGTCTCATTGAGGCCCAAAAAGGCTGAAATAAAACAATTATGGCTAACCTAAGTAAATATAAAAACAATGTTTTAATACTCTCAGCAAGCCTAACTGATTGATTTGAGGTGTATCTTCCTTTTAAATACTTACCCTTTTGTTTTGTTTTTGAATGCAAATCAAACTGTAAAATTACTCCAAAAAATAACTCTTCAACACAAAATATAGACTGAAAACAATAATTTGTAACCAACAGCATGCAGCCATTTGCAAAAAGAACTATAATTAGGCAGATAGTTCTTTAGTCTGCCACTAGATTTTGATCTAGCTAATATTTGAATTAAGGGTAAAATTTGAATTGTTTCATGGTGGCCCATGTCTTATGGTGGCCCACCCTCCCCTACTGCTAATACCTATCACTAGTGACATTTTCAGATCACATGACTTAATGTATGGCTATGTGAAATTAGATCTAGTAAGTTTTTTAGCCGTCATATCAAAATTGGACTGTACATTTCTCTCTTTCACCTCTTAACTTCCACTATATTTGTGCTTTTATGTTGTACTTTATTGGATCAAGGTTATTGTTCTTCTAAGCCAACTGCTCCGTATTATTGGGCTCTCATTTGATAAAATGTGGGCCGAGTGAGATAAGGCCAGAGGTCCCCAGCACTCTTAGTGTTTCAGTCATTTTTCCACATCATCCCTAGGCCAAAAGAAATACCAAATAGTTCCGTTTATTAAGTATTTATGTACAAACAACTTAGTAACTTTGTGAAAAAATAATACACATAGCCTAATTTTAAAGAAAAAATAATATTTGTATTTTATTTTTAAATAACCAATATACTTACTAATCCCACGGTGGCACAGTGAGTTCCCTGTGGCGCTTTGGTCCACCGTGCTGGTGTAAGCCATTAAATTTGCTTTGCAGTTGATTCCTGTCAACAAAAAGATCAGGGTTTAAATCCTGGCACGTTTTTCTAAATAGTTTTCCACTCTACCACTACTGTTCGACACAAGTATAGACCCATTTCCTCTAAATTCTTCCTTCCTTTCCGTTTCCAAATATTGTTAAAGTGTAGATAGCCCAAACATTGTATTATTATTATTATTATTATTATTATTATTATTATTATTATTACTAAGCAATATATTATTATTATTAGCACCGCGTCTTACTATCCGTTCGGGTTATACGCACTTACGCTAATGTGTAATGGTAGGGTGATTGTGAGATGAAATGGAGGACCTACAGTTTAACGTGGAATCCGAACCACGGTGGAGGCCTGGCATTCCCCACATTCACAAGATGTCTTGTCAGAGGTGAAGGAAGGGTTTGGTAATCAGATAAATCTGTGCCGGGACCAAACATAGTAAATGGAAAGTTATATTCACAAGGAATGAGAGTGGGCCCTAAAAGAATGTTGTTAGATGTAAAGAGCAGGGCTGCCCTTAGGAATGTGCAAACAGTGTGACCACACAGTGCCTTGTGCTTTCTTAGGTGACAGATGGAAAACACAAGTTGAGGTGAGAAATTTTTGCTTGCACACCATATATTGGGCTCCCTGCGTAGGCGAGCTAGAAAATACTGTCAGAGTATAAAAGAAATATTATTTGGTCTGATTTATCAAACGAGTGTAGCAATTATTTGTTTTAACACCACCGATTTGCATTTGTCTGTCTCTAGTGGTTATGTCTCATGATAATTTTTGAGCACATTAATCAATCTAATTAAAATTTTGCACAGTTGTTCTTTTTACCTTTTACATATTATGTTTTTTGGGGAAGAAAATCGAACAAAAGGTTGGGCATAAATCAACCCTAAGTGTGTGTTAATGAAAATAGCCAATAAAAGCCAAAGGTCCCAGGTTTGATTTCCGTGTCCAGGTGTCATTTTAAAATATAAATAATATGGTATTTAGATGCAGCTATAACCGTGATTAACAAAATTAATAATAATAATAATATTTAGCACCGCGTCTTACTACCCGTTCGGGTTATACGCTTTAAGTACTAATTACTCTAATGGATTAAGAATTGGGAAGGTTGAATTAGAGGAAGTGAACCCACATTTGCGTGGAGGTAGAGTGGAAAACCATTTAGGAAAACCCACCCCCAGTTCACCCGACCGAGATTCGAACCTCGATCTCCCCGTCCTTAGCAGTCGAGCTCAACACGACAAGCGCGCTAGCCAACTACGCCACCGAGGCGGGTAACAAAATTAATAGCTTGGCTATTTAATCCGTCATGACAGTAGCCTAGTTTGTTTTTATATTTTACCCTCATAATGGACAATTATGGTCAGTTAAAAAAAGTTAGGTTTCAAAAGTATTTGCAAAAATAAGACATTGTGCAGCAAAGCCTGAAGTGATGAAATAGAAACCTTACATTCAACTGGTTCAAGGAGTTTAAACAGAATACTGTTTTCATGGTACTTTGTCTGAAAAAATCTTATTTTTTCTAAGTAGAATGGATCTTTAAGCAAGATGCCAAAAATATAATAAAAATAGATCACTGTAAGATAGTAGCATAAATATTTATTATTTGTTAATTACTAAGCAGTAGAAAAAGAATCTTAGCTAATATATTCTTTTAACTTTGTACTTTGAATATTATTTAAACACATAATCATTATATGCACAACAGTTAAATAATCATTTGGTAGGAATTTTCAAATGTTTACATGTATTTATGTAAAGTTGAAAAAAGACAAATTTCATGATTGGTTTCTCGTATCTTAGTTTTCATTTTTCAAATGTGTCTAAACAAGTTTACATTATTGTTGATACCCAAGAGTAAAAAAATGTATCTATCAAAACATTATTATTGCATTTAAAAGATGAGTTAAAGAGTTACAAAATATAATTTGAATCGCTAACAATTGTTTTATAAATATTAAGTGTTTTTTTATTTAATATTTAAAAAAACTATTTGTAATTATTATAAAAATATTTCCTATAGTAAGCTTCTAGATATCTCCTTAATACATTATTAGACTTCAGTGGTGTTTGAACCTTACTTATTTAGGGAGGCAGCTAGCAAAAATAAAAATAGAACTTTTGAGAGGTTTCGACCCCCAAGCCACCCACCTCCATCAAATGTTTAAAAAATATTTAGAAGCCATTATTTGGAATTTCTTTAGAAATTAGATTCTTCATAAGCTATTTGAAGTGGTCCTCCACAATAAACCTTTTGAAATTGGGATGCCCCTAGAAGTTATTTAAAGCGGTTCTTACCCATTAAAAGAACAGCCTTCTTTACGTAGAGTGATTTTCCTCCACAAAGATTTTGAAATTTGGATTCTCCTACAAGCTATTGAGAATGTCCTCCTTTGGCAAATCTTTGAAAATTGTATGTCTCCAGAAAATATTTTGAGTAGTCCTCTCTCAGAAAATATTTGAAAACTAGATTCTTCTAGAATATATTTGAAGAGGTCTTTCTCCAGAATTTTCTTTGGAATTTGAATATCTCTTGAAGCTATTTAGAGTGGTCTTCGCCTAGAATTAGATACCTATTATAGATGCTTTTTAAGTGATCTTTTCTCAGTAAATCTATGAAGTTTTTGTAGTTTGCTGTAAAACCATCTTTCAACTTAATATTCAAGAATGAAAGAGGGGAATGAAAAAATCTATAGTAAGGCAAGTTTATTCCAGTCAAGGAAGGGAACAAATTATTTCCAGGGGAAAATGGCCCCCATCCCACCCTATTCCTACTTCACTGCTCAGCTTATGATTGTACATTCTCACGTTTTTATATATATAATAATTAAATATGATTTACTGCCCAAATCTCTTTGTGTACTAAATTTAATTTCAGTACAAAACTTGAAACTATGGACAAGACTGGACTGAACCAAGGCTATAATTGTGACAAATGCCAGTAAGTTCCTTCGTGGGAAACTGTAGTGATAGGACCGAGCATGTACTACAGTCATCCTTAGCATGGACAGGCAATTTATTTTGTATTTTCTGTCATCTTCTGCATATTTTTTAACTTGTGAATCTCTATCTTGGGCCCGGGTCCCTGGAAGACCCAGGCCCGGCACTATCGTAGCACTAGTCCCCCCTCCCTCGTGGCGGGCCCGGGAAAGGATATTAATTACACAATAATATCAAATTCAATCATTGTATGGTGCAAGATAGAATTCATTATAGAAAACTAAATTTAAAAAGTACTCTACATTACAATGACTGTTTAAATTAAATATATTATCAGCTGTTGCCATGGATCACTGATAGCATTTCTACTCGTTTCCAAGGCCTATAAAATATTTTTTTAGCACCATGTTTTTCACCCTTTCAGGTTATATGCCCCTATAAAATAGAATAGAATATGGGCCTTATAAAGAAAGAGGAATGCTATTGTTTATACAGGGAAACAGCTGATAATATATTGAATTTAAACAGTTATTGCAATGTAGAGTACTTGTTTAAATTTAGTTTCCTATATTGAATTATAATTTGCACCCTACAATGTTTGAATATGATTATATTATTGTGTAATTATTAATACCCTCTCCTATGAGTTCTTGATTATTTAAAAAGTAATATATAAATATATATATATATATATATATATATATTACAATAATATTCTATAAAATATTTAACACTAGGGGTTCTTTTTGAATAAAGAGAGAATTTGTTCCTATTACAACAATGTTATTAATGAAGTTTCCCCATAACATTTTACAATAAATAAATGTTCGATTATTAAATTTCGAGGCTACAATATCGATAGGTTACATCGACATTTCGAGTAGAGTCCAATCACATGACTTTATTGACGTTTTGAAAGCCAATCGCGTGCTACTACTCTTCTTTTCATACGTAAACATTGGAGTGCTACTGCTGCGACCTACGGGAAAAAGTCCTAACTATTCAATTCAAGTCTCGCCACGAACGTTTGTTGAAGGTGCTCCGTGCTGCAGTAGAAGAAGGTTGTGTGCGTGTGAGACAAGAAGATCGTTCCCCCAAGTATTAACTTTACACGCAGCATCAAGATCTAATGGGGGATTTCAAGTTTAGTGTCAATTCTAGCGTTGGATCTGTATCTTCTGTAGACTATCCCACAAGTTCGGCAAGTAGTTCGTCTTTATTTTTCACCACACCTACGTCTGTGCCGGATACCATTTCATCACATCAACAACACATTGCGATGCAAGATGAGCTGCTATTAGAAAAAAATTCTGTTAAATCGCAACAACAGCTCTCCCCTAATTCCAACATAAATGGTGAGCAAACCGTGAAAACCAAAGATGAAGAAACGTCAGCGGGTAACATGGGTAACGGGGTACAAACTGACAAGCAAAATGAACAAGGGCAAATTGGCCCCTCGGTTTCTACTTCACTCCAGTTAGGAACTGGATATAATGTATCAGAACCTAGTCTTAATGTGATTAATTCAAATAATACTTCTACAGCTAGCCTATGGTCGTCTGGGCCAATGGAGGATGGTCTTTTGCACAGTTTAAATGTACCTGCAGTAAATGGAACTTTAGCTTTTCAAAATTTTCCTCCGGCAAATCCAAATCCTCTATATAATACTAGTTTAGGTCCTCAAATTGCTGGATTACCACAGTCCCAAGGACAACCCCCACAGCGACGAGCCATCACAGCCACTCACAATTTCCCTCATAACATGTCTCGTCATGTTCAGCAAAATCATCCACAAAATTTGTTCATGGCCAACAAAGGGTACACATCATGGTCTAGTCCACAGCAAAATACATGGTCGCCAGGCCCACAGAACCAAGCCAACATGCAAGGTATGTCCCCTTGGAATAGAGGGAGGTCTGTACCAAACCTGAATCCGATGCAAACAATGGGAACGATGGGAAATCTAGGAAATCGAAAACCTAGTCCAACATTCAATCACCAACATTCAGGGATGGTTATTTCACCCATCAAGTTTCGTCGGAGTACATCATACCCCGGAAAAGGTCTCTTTCCGCAGCCACCGACGTTTGAGATCACCAACATGGATGAAAACCGAGAAGTGTTACTCCCATATCCGGTAAGTGTACAGTTTATGTTTCCATTTAAATGTTACCATTTAAATGTTACCTTTAATTTACTTAAAAAGTTTCGCTTTGATCCACATTCTTTTAAATAAGTTACCGGTAAAAAAGTTTTATTTTATAATGCCTAATGTTTCTTTTTAGAAATGTGGATCCTTGCATGTTTGTTTCGATAATGATATAGCTAAATAATGAATATGTTTAAATAATTGTGTATGTTATTAAAAACAATAGGTCCTTATGATATTTATCTGAACCACACTTTTATTATGATTAATTTAACAAAAAAGTATATTTGTATCCGTAGAAAACAAGGCTACATGCATTTTATTTTAAATATGATGTGTATATGTGAATTATACTATCACGAAATAAGTTTTTGCAATAATTAGCAGCACTTTTAAAATAGTAGTATTGTAAATGCTAGATATTGATTTTAAAGCACATATTTTACTTTAAATTTGACACAGAATCACTCTTGTGAGTGTGGAAAAAATAAACAACAATAGGTACAGCCTAGAGACTGGGTTTATTCTGGTCAAATTGCATAATTATATATTAATGATTTTATATTAAGTGGCAATCATTTTGACCTTGTCCTATATTTAATCTATTTATCATTTAATACTTTGTGTAAAGCTTTCTTTAAATATATTTGCCCTCTAATCTGTTTTATTGTTAGCTGGTAAGGCTTCCATAACCTCACAAGCTGGCAGGTGTATTGATCCACCCACAGAGCAAAAAACACTACCGTACTACATTCAACATGGCTTCTTGTTCATGGGAAAGGTTGTTGGGCTTTGCTAGTTGCACGTTGCAAATTTAAAAAAAACTGCTTTTATTTTTTTAAATTTTAGGCACTATATGTTAAGAGAACTTAAAATGTTGGCTTGTTTTTATCTAAAAAAACATCAAGAAAAGATAAACAAAAAGTATTTGAAAAATGATATATTGCTAACTTACTTGGATTCTTTTGAATTAAAAATACTTAATCTATTTAGACTTTGGGTATTTTTAGGAATTACTAGTAAAATATTTTATAGTGACAGGTTTAATATTAAATTAAGTTTAGTTTTTTTTTTGTTTTAGTTTAAACAAGCAGCATAACACTTTTTAATTTGTATTGTTTTCGAATCATATAATAAAGTGAAAGCATTTTCACTTCTAATTTTACATGTCTTTTTTTTATAGAATAAAAAACATATAAATTACGGTATAGCATTAGGTTACCAAGCTTTTCCTGATTATTTTTGCTGCCTAGGCTCTACCCTCAAAACAGTTTTAGCAACAATTTAAAACCAATATTTACATTGCTTTTGTTTTTTAAAAGTGATATGTTCATTTTAAAACTATACTTCTAAAATTACATTAGTGAAGTGAATATTTGTGTTTACTATTGAATTTTATTTAGAGCCTATATGTGCGTTTGTTTAAAAAGTATTCCATGTCATTGTGATTTTTGTTCTGGTACATAGTTTTTTATTGGTGTTAAAACATGCTTATCATACAATTATTGTCTATCAGAAACTGTAGAAAGTTTTTATGTCTGGTGCCTGTTTATTGTTATTGATTGTTGCATCCTGTTAGTATTATTATATAAAAATCACACATAATGTTTGTATGGATTTGATAAGTCTTGGGAGAGTTGTTCAAATATATTTTTGTGCTTTATTAATATTTAGATTTTGTTCTTATTGTTTAACTTAAGGAATAATTTGTATATTGGCCTATGATTGGAAATTTGAGAATAGAGATTTTTGTGATGGTAGAACCATTTCCTTGCTTTTTTTTTGTACCTGTCTTGGTAGTGTAGGCCATGTAGTTAAAAGAGTTGGTAAATTTATATCACAATGAACATATATTCAACTCATCATTTACGATAACCTAGATTTTAGGTACCTAACTTGGGGTTCAGTTTGTGAATATTTTTTAAATGCAACTGTTATTTATCTATGCCTAATACTTGTGTAGTGTGAACAAGGTTATGACTCTCTTCGGCGGCCATGTGGTATAATGTGCTACTCTCACAGTACACTAAACTGCCGATGATTGGGAGATCGAGGCTCGAATCTTGATCGGGTGTACTGAGGGTGGTTTTTCCAAATTGGTTTTCTACTCTCCTTCCACACAAATTTGGGTATACTTCCCATAAATATCTCCATAATCCCTAAAACCATTACCATAACTAGTACATAAGCATATAGCCTGAACGAGCTAAAAAAACGGACTTATGTTCAAAATTGTAAAGTTTGCTATACAAGCCTAAAATCTGTCATAATAAGAAGTAGGTTCTACCCAATTATAATACAATATAATGTACAATGAAGATATGATAGATAGGCTCTAATGTATGGTAGTTTACAACATTCATATTGTTATAGAAATAAATTGGTAAAAACAACTTTGTTTCATGATGTAGATATGTCAACAATAATAAACAAAATGCTTTAGCTTAGTAAGTTTTATCTTAACCCCAATAGAGGCTACACAATAAACAATTTCTTGTACACCATTTTTCACAGCAAATTGTACAAGATCTTGATCACATTGATTGAACACAAGTTTTACTCAAAGACTGTTCACATGACATTGCATATATCACACATAATTGAATATAATATTCAGACAATATGATGGCTTCTTTGCCATTTTTGTATGGCCAAAATAATCACTGAGCATTTTTTTTAAATATGCCCTTTAGTAAAAATATTTATGCTTACCTAGTAATCTCTCTAGTTTATGATTATAAATAAAGGACTATTTTCACAGACGAAAACCTCTTTAATTGATATTTGTTACCCGAGTAGCTATTAGGCCTCTAAAAAAATTGAGTATCTAATATAGCAAACAGGCTTACAAATCAAAAATCAAAAGTGTAGTAAAAATGGTCGATTTGGCACTAGTTCTCTTTCTAATAAGGTTCAAAATACTCCCTAAAATTAGTCGTGAAAAGAAAATCTTGTAGGTGTTCAAATTGAGTAAATAAATTGTGTTGTCTGTTACTTTACATCCATTACGGTTTCCAGTCTGTGGCCCGGGTCACTTTTTTTATTTAAGTCATATATTTTCCACTACCAGCTTGCTAGGCCTGTTGTAGTTTTATATGTCTGATAATCTAACTTAAGACTAGGACAGGCACAACATCCAGTCCCCGGCTGTTAATTCATCACTGTGAAAGGGTAAACCCACATTTCACTAAAGATAAATTTTTCAGCCATGCCGGGAATCAAACTTGGGACCCTTAGGTCAGGAGCCAGACATTATACTGACCGAGCTAAGTTGTTTGATTGTGTAGTCTGTGCTGAGCTTAAACAGCTTAAATAATATTGCATTATTTTAAAGTTTTTTTTAAAAGTGGTATAGGCCAGTGCTTTTCAAACTGTGCTCCACTGATCCCTTGGGCTCTGCCATAGCTATCTCACGCTCCATGAGGCAATTATTAGAATATTATATACATTTTTTTCTAATCTGAATAAATGACATTTGCCAAAGACACAGCCAAAACATGTGATGCTTTATGTTTGCTCAATACTTTATGCTTGTAAAATTTAGCTTTTGATACTTAATGTTCATAATATCTATGTAAAAAAAACTATGAGCGCTCCAGCATGTATTTTATTTTGGTGTAAGGGCTCCCTTGGTCTAAAAGTTTGGAAAGATCTGTTTGGCCCTATAAGATATCTTATTTTTTATCACCAAGAAGTTTATTGTATAGCCTGGTACCAAAGTTACACATGTTTTCAAAAGCACTATTTTTGTTAATTTACATCTCTAAGATAAATGCTTATTTTGAAACTTGTGTTTTGAGGGTGTAGTTCAGTAGGACCTACATTTGTGAGGAATTGGACAGAAGCTAATATATTTGTTGAGTTAATGCTGTATGCTATTAATGCAAGAATCAGGGCATTTCATTTTCACTTTAATTTGTTATAAAAAAAAGAACTTAGTTAAGTTAGTTAGAGCCAGCTCTTGAGCTACATTAACAACTACAATTACACCAGTTTGACTTTATTATCAAATCACAATCATTTTATTTTGGATATAATTGTAAAGTTGATGCTAGCTTATGTAGTTTTTCAAAATAATGATGGGAAAATACTCTTTATTATATTTACCTACTCATGTCTAAAGTAAGTGATAAATATTTAAATACAGTAGGATCACGACTATCTAGCCTAATTTGGTGGTTGGCTGGTCGGGATAGCACTATCTGGATCTTGAGGGTGAATCATTTTCTGTGTAATCAACAATCACACTATGTTACAACAGTATATTAGTAACATTTCATAGCATATTTAAATTTTTGTATATTGAGTTTGCATGCCTTTCAAACAAAGATTTAAATGTGAATTTTATCTGAATATAAACAAATATTTACAAAACCTTGAAATTTATTTTTTAAATATGACAGAGAATGCATCCACCGGTGCTTATGATTGAAAAATACTGTACATTGTTAAAAATCAATGGTTTTATACACTTGATTTGTGGATACAAATTACTGTAGTTTAATACAGTACTGTAATTACATTGGAGCCCTGGCCGGATAGTCACGAGCCTACTGTACTTAAGGTAGCCAGCCACCTTTGTAAGGGACAAGTTGTGGCTCAGACGTCCAACTCTAACACAATTATTTAATTCTATAGTGCTTTAAACCCAAAATAAAGTTGAAAGATTCCAACAAAACTATTATTACTTAACTTACTTAAATCCATTTGGCCTTACTCTTTCCAGCCTGTCGTCTAGGTCAGTTTTTTATTCAAGTCAAATATTCTCTATTACCGGCTTGCTAGGCTTGTCGTAGCTCCATATGCCTTATAATCTAACTTAAGACTAGGACAAGCACAACAGCCAGTCCCTGATTATTAATTTATCAATGTGAAAGGGTAAACACACATACCACCAATTATAAATTTTCGACCATGCCAGGAACCGAACCCGGGATCCTTAGCTCAGTAGGCAGACATATTGACTGAGCTAAGGCGTAGGACATTCCATAACTCTATAGTTTGAATATCATTAATAATAAAAAAGTGTGAAAATGTAACAGTTTATTTTTAACGATTTTTTAAGCATATTTCCGAAAGTGTGAGACTAGAGTTGACGAAAAAAGAGCTTGAAAATCAGCCTTCCTTTAACAGATGCAGTACCTAATTTTATGATAGGCTCATAACCTCTAACAGAAAATTTTAAAATATTTGAGAACTAGCAGCGATCTTTCCTCTTTACTTTGATATAAGAAGTTTCATAGTTTTCTCTCCCCTCTTGCTTATTAACATCAAGGGTGGTTGTAGGTGGGGGTTGAGAGGGAGTATAAGTGGAAACAGAAAAGAGAAGTAATTCCAGAAAACAAACCAAACCATTGAATTTTAAGCCATGTGGCTTGGCAGTGATTGATACTTTCTCGCTTACTGAGGTGGCTGCCGGCTATTGTTTTTCACAAACACTTTTAAGACAATAGTCCAATTTTCATAGCAAGGACAGTTAGAAAAGTTTTGTATCTACTTTTAGGTATTTATATATCAAGTCATGTGATCTCTTGTTGTCACGTTTGATAAATATTATCAATGCTATACATTAAAAACACTAGTATGTTAGTAAAATGTTATCTATTTTGACTCCAAAAAAAATTATTTTTATTTTCTAAAAGGCCTTTCCTATGCAAATTGGACTGTATTAGCAGCTGAAACATTTTTCTCTGTACCTTCACCTGCTTTCACACCGCGTGCCAAATCAATATTTGATCCCACCTGGATTCGAGCCAATGTCCACGAGAATTGGTTGGCTCATCCCAACATTCACAACTAGACATCTGAAGCCAATATTCCAATATATAATGTTTAAGTTTGTACAATTTAAAAATAAATAAATCACCTTTCCATTTAAATATTGTTGTGGCTTTACCTAGCTTGCTAATTAAAAAAAAACACCTTATTTGCTTGTTTTGCAATCAGTGTGAAATTTCCTCCCCCCTCCTATTCCGGCTTTCCTTCTCAACGTACTTCTTTATTGTGCATGTGGCTACTACCTGCGGACAAGACATTGTTGGGGTTAGTGCTAGCAGTCATTTTGATTTTGTTTGTGCCAGCAAAATATTAGGCCTGAATTGTCTTAGTGCTATGAAATTTACTCTTGTTTGGCCTATTCACAACTTAAATTAACTAATGTAAGGATGAGGGGGATTAATTAAAGTAAATGCATCAACACTTTACTGGAAAAACACCGTTTTAAAGTATCCACACACAATCGAACACCTTGATCTCCAGAGACAAAGGTGGGTGTGCAAGCTATTAATCTACCTATAAGCCTTGTGAAATTGTGAGTGAGGTCAGAATCTGTCAGTTACTAATGTTACCTTATATATAAATACACACACATACACACACACACACCGGTTATAAACTTAATTTCCAATGGCAATTTCACTATAGGCTCACATAACCATACTGCTCATTAATCAGTAAAAATTATCATAAAATTAAAACACTTAAAGGCTTTTGTGTTGGCTACTGCTTTGAGTTTGACACACATAAATAGCTGCATTCATACAATCATTGCTTTTATATATATATATATATATATATATATATATATTGACCATACATGTGTGTAAATAACCCGCACAATACACTTTTTGTCAATACATTTGTTTGGGAGTGATGAAGATGGTTGAATTTAGAGAAATATTACCCGCCATTTCATAGAGGGAGAGTACATCCATCGTGGTTTCAAACACTGATTTCCCTGTAATGAACGGTTCAGTCTATTAAGAGAGTAACACCTTGGGACCTTTCATCTACCAAAGAGGGCCTACCATTTATTATATGGCAACAATGTTCCTATAAAAAATATTTTGTATGATGTTTTTTTGAAATTATCGTTATGATATAGTTCTTGCTATAATTAATACTAATCCAAAGCACCACACTCACAATTATAAACATATTACCTATATCTAGCAAACTGCAGGACAAATATGAGCTGTCAAAGTCCATTTTGACTAAAAGGCTCAGACTTTAATACACACTTGTTAGTTGATTTAAAAAGAAACACACTTATTGTTTCATACAGTGCTACTTCCATGCAGTGGCGAAGCGTGATGATAATTTTTAGTTAAGCTGAGTCATGAGCACTCCTAAAGGTACACACTTAACGATGTTGAGAATAAAATTTGTATGAAGTTATACAATACAGTACTGGCAGACTACTACTACTACTACTACTACTACTACTACTACTATTAATAATAATAGTGATATAATTTATTTAATATTTGCTATACCTTCTGTGAAATATCTAATTTTGGTTTTGCTATTTTTCCTTTTAAATGCACTTCATTCCAAAAAGACAAAGCCTTAGTAGAATTATTTAACAAAAATTCAACTGAATCGAAAGAGTCATTGTAGATGTTGTTGATGTCTGAATCATCTCCTCTTTTTTTTGTACAGTACATACCTAAATCCTAAAACATTACTGATATACATTACAATATGAGATTTGAAAAAACTCAATAAAATAATAAAATTCAAGGCACAATCACAAAACTAAACTAATCTACTCTGAAATAAGCCTTTGAAACACACTCTGTATGCTCAGAATGTAATACACACAGTCGGGGATAGCCGGCTTACTGGCCGCCAACAGTGACTGAGATGAATAGTTGCGCGCACATCACCCTCCATAGTCCATAGCTTCCTGCGGGCCTGATTCTCCGGGTGCGTTTGGCTGAGCGAGATCAGCTTATCTTGCCAAAAGGAACTGACTCATTTACTTAGCGTACTTGCTAACAATGTTAACTTTAAAAACTATGCTCTAAATGATATTAAAATTTCAATTTTACATCTGTTTTATTTAAAGTGATGTTTTATCTCCTTCAAAACCTTTTGGGATAGCTTAGCTTACTTATACTGCTTACCCTGACGCTCTGCTACAGCTTCTATGCTTGTAAACCTTTTACTCAAGAAAACTCTTGGGACAACATAAACATTGATAGTTTACAATATTTAGCTCTTCATCTACCCTAGTTTGACCCTATTTTATTTTCAACACAAAGTACATTTAGGTAAAATATGTGCAATGAGTAGGTCATACATGATAAAGTATTTTTTAGATAATTAAAGAGAATGAACTTAATTTGAAGGAAATTTTAGTGGGAAATTATTAAGTATTTGTCTTATTTTTCTATTAGAAATCAAAACTAAGGGGATAAACTAATGTAAAATTTATCATCTAAGACATTTTAATATCATTGTAATTTTATACCATTTAATTAGTGTGTATATTCATCTAAAAGTGTGGTGGCTTGTAATAATTTTTCTTTGATTAGTTAAATGTACTCATATGTATTTATTAGTTAAATTATTTGACATTTTCTAGCCAACACAAAAATGTGGTTGTAATAACTCTTTAAAGAAATTCTTGTTTGTGTATATTTATATATACCGGTATATATTTTTTCACAACCATATTTTAAAAAATCCAATGATTTGTGGTGAGGAGGATAATGCTTTTAGAGTAAGTGCATCCACGTTACTATCGAGAGGACATGGAAAAATAATTCAGGATCTAAACCTCAAACTTCCCTGTCACTCAGCTGGCAATTCCATTTGTGAGCTTAACTCCATGGTCCACTGGTGCTGTTCCTGGAAGAACACCATATTTCCCATACTACCTTCTACTGCAAACCGGTAACAGAGTAAATGTACACATTAAAAAAAAACACTCCCTATGAAACATACTTTTTGAATGTTGGGAAGAGAGCTACACCATTAGTAAAAAAGTTTGTATCACGTTATCATTTTTCTAAGAGAAACATTTAACTTAAATACATTGGGAGGGGGAAAAGGATGGGTAATATTGAGGGCCCTGTTCCCCCTCCTGCAACCCATACCCGTTTGTATATTCATCTTTGTTGAATGTGACCTGGCGGTCTAGGGGTAAGGTGTCAAACTTCTATGCTGGCGGCCGGGGTTCAATCCCCGGTCCCGGCATAAATTTATCTGATTACCAAACCCTTCCTTCACCTCTGACAAGACATCTTGTGAATGTGGGGAATGCCAGGCCTCCACCGTGGTTCGGATTCCACGTTAAACTGCAGGTCCTCCATTTCATCTCACAATCACCCTACCATTACACATTAGCGTAAGTGCGTATAACCCGAACGGGTAGTAAGACGCGGTGCTAATAAATAATAATAATAATAATTGTTGAATCACTGGATAGTTTTTTAGCGCCGCATCTTATTACTTGTTAAAATTATATACTTTTGTACTAATTACGCTAATGATTTTAGGGATTAGGAAGATTATATTTAGAGGGAGTGTACCCACATTTGCGGGGGGAGAGAGTGGAAAGTCACCCTCAGTACACCAGACCGAGATCCAAACCTCTGATCTCCCCGTCATTGGCGGTCTAGTCTACTGCGAAAGTAGCGCCTTGGAAGCGGGTCGCGGGATAGTTATTGTTCAAATATCAGTTTCATAACATAAATTTAGTGAAAAACGCGAAGCTACCATTAACTGTCTTTAGCGACACATTTAAAACTAGATGTTAAATTTGGCATTTTAGTTTAGGGGGTTGAATAGTGTAATTTGCTCAATTGGCCTAAGTTGAGTGAAAAAATGCCAAGGTAAGTATTTCTATGTTTATAACCTTTACCAAAGTCAATTTTAGTTTGTGATAGCAAACTTTTATAAACAGGTGTTTACAAAGAAGAAAGATCAAACAATAATAACAAATTTGACACCAAACAAATTAAATATAAAGTATTTGATTACTTACATGATTCTACCAATGAATTTAATACATTTATAATTTCTTAGTGACGTGTCTCGACTATAGTGTTAATATTGTACATTATTTTGTTAAGGCATCATAGGCTTGCCAGTTAAATATCAGCTTTCAGTTTCTACAAACAATTGAGTACCGTAAATAAAGACATATAATCTACTCAATTTTTTTACTAATCATAAGTAATGTCTTTCTTTAATGGCCATGATCCAATACTAACTTACATTAGGCTGAATTAAAATATTAATATTTTTATAAATAGGTATTATAATTACATAGTGTTTTTATTTGAAAAATTTCTTCTAATAAGACTCCACCTAAGTAATAAGCACATTAGAACACTTAAATGAACAATTGAAGACATATCTGACAGTTTGATATGAAAGGTAGGCCTAAAAGTTCTTGTTCTTCACAATGACATTTTAATATAGTGGTCCAAAAAGTTTTGAGATCTACTCTACTTTTTGAAAATAGAAGTTAATATTTCTTAGTGTTGTGCCATTGGAAGCAGTGACAGCTACATTATATACCCTCAGAAAGTAGTCTTAACTTAACAAATTGAGTAGCCCATATGCAAAACCAGTTAACTCCACCTGAAAGAATTTTCGGATAATCGCAAAAAACTTATAACAACTAACCTGGCAATGATAAATTATAGAAAATTTAGCAACAATTAAAGAAAAATGATTTTGTTTAACTAACAAAAGCTGTATAATATCACGCCAATAGAAAAGTAATTATTTTAATTTAAAGTTTGGATTTAACAGGTTTTGCATCTGTACAGTGGAAATAACATGTTTTGAGTCTGTATTGGTAGTCATTTGCTTTTAGAATCAAGTTACAAAACCTGTTATATACATGGGAATGAGGGTTTTGAATACAAATTTAAATAAAAAAAGATTTTTCTTGGAACAAAAGACTATTAATACATAGAAAAAATATAGGTCATGAAGGAATATTAGTTTCCATTGTTATAAGGTCCACCCTCGAAAGAAAAAAAATGCGTAAAAGTCCAACACAAACCAAATTAACGAATCTCCTCAAGAGCATCATCTTCGGTCAATTCAAAATCTATCTCTTCTTCTCCCAAATTTCCTAGCATCAAAGGAACTGGGTTTATTTGCTCAGCAAAAACGTTATTGTAAAATTGAAGCCTTGGTTCTTCATACCACTCCTCACCAAAGTGAAGCATAAGAAGACGTTTAACGTCTGTGATTTTAGCAGGCTTCAAAGTCACTCCTTTTTGTACCTCAATAAGCTGAGTGTTTCGAAAAGTCTTTCCTTGTTTGCACAGCGTTTTAGCCTCACCAACTTCAAAATTATAAAATGGTTCACCCTGTACCAGGATAGTTTTACAAGTTCTACTTCGTTAAGAACAATCTTTTTGGCTTTTTGAAATTGAAAATGCCACTGAGCTGGCTTTTTCAATACTTCATCTGAGGCATGTTTCCAATCGATCACTTTACAATCTGTACCTAGGTGAAGGACAGTTGAAAACTTTTCAAAAACTTGTAGGTATTCCTCAGGATTGACAATTACACTTATTGGCCTTTAACTTTAAAATTAACCTATGATATTAATTTTTAAATGAAAATAAAATAAAAATAGGTCCATCAGATATCTGCCAACGGAACAAAAATTAGCTTGTTTTGCATTTGTTTGCTCAAAGTGGCCATGCGGTTTTAATCAATTATAACGACTTTTGCAAATATAAACATGAGGATGATTTTAACAGGTTTTGATTTTGTAGGCTACAACGAACGATTTAACAGCTTTTGCCAATGGTCCCACTTTTCTCTTTCATTTTTAAGGCATTTATAGTTGGTTTTGGAACATGAAACCACGTTAAATTAAAAGAAGGAAAGCCAAAGTATCCATGGATACCGATATCTCGATTTCGACAAATTATGGAATTAACGGGTTTTGCATATGGGCTACTCAATTGCACTATGACCCCATCTTATAAGCTGCAACATAGCAAGCTCACCTTGTGTGGTTTCGCTATCTTTCAGGGTATATGAAAGCAGAGCTCTCCCCTGGGCCTTTTAAACAAAATCACCTGGCTGATTTTACTGACAGCCTGGCTAAAATCAATATTTGTTGCACTAATCATACATTATTGTGTAAAGTATTACACTTCCCCCACCTGGCTATAACCCCACTCAGCTGGAAAAATGTTTTGAGAAGAACATTGAGAGAGTACTTTTACAAATTTCATTCCTTGAGTGTCTAGAGAGCTCATTTGTGTCCTAGTTTATTCCTAGAATTTATTTTGTGTCGCCTAACATAAGTTAAAAAGTATTTAATTAATAGTAAACTCTGACTCACAAGTTTGCTAGTATTCTGTTAGGACGGACTGTATCTGACAGTTACAAAAGTAGTTCAACTTTAAAATTATATTCTTAAGTTAAGTAATGGGATTTTCAGCTTTCTCTTTTGAAAGATAGTTTAAAATAACATTAACTTAATGTAGTAAAATGTTACCACAAAAAAGTCATAATTTCTAAAAGCTCTTCCCTACCAGAAGTTTATCATATCCCACCAGCTTTCATGACACGTGAAGAATAGATCACATATCTCATCTCTTAGAGGTGACCAGGCAATTTATGTAAACCTGGCATTTCACTCTATGTGACCACACTTGAGGTTGATAATTTTGTGTCAGTTTGGACTTAATAAAAGATAAATGTTATTATTAGTGCTCGAGAGTAATAATTTTAAGCACACTGAAACCTGAATCAATCATCAGATTTTATTTTGCAACATCTGATTACCAAACCCTTCCTTCACCTCTGACAAGACATCTTGTGAACGTGGGGAATGCCAGGCCTCCACCGTGGTTCGGATTCCACGTTAAACTGTAGGTCCTCCATTTCATCTCACAATCACCCTACCATTACACATTAGCGTAAGTGCGTATAACCCGAAAGGGTAGTAAGACGCGGTGCTAATAATAATAATAATATTTTGCAACACGCATCATGCTTTGTAAAGGTAAGCGTGATCAAATAGTCTTAAGGCATCACTCTCGTGATAGACTGGTCTGTTGATGACTAGGAGATCAGGGTTCGAATCCCGGTCAGTTATGCTGAGTGTTTTTCCTAAATCTACTACTCAAATATACACTAGAGTACCTCTAAAATTCTTCCTTCCTCACCCCCTACCCCAGTAGAGTAATTATCATACATGTGTGTAACCTAAACAGGTAGTAAGATGTTATGATCTTGCCCACTGTACGAGTTCACCTGACACCAAAAAGCACACCTTACTGCCAATCATCCAGGATGATGCATTCCTCACTGATGTCTTCGAACTTGATAGGAATTAAATAGTTATTTTGTTATATGTAAAATAATAATTTTTCAAGGTTTTTTAAATAGGTTATTTGAGCTGCATTACTAAACTAAATAATGTTTGTCTGTGGGTGGGGGCGGGCTCTTATAAGACATCAAATAGTTTTTTCAGTGATAAATAGGGCTAAAAAACAACTGGCTTAAAAAAAATATTAGTTTAAAAAACATATTTTTAATTATTTGTCTCTCCATACTATAATATAAACTATTTTAAAACATGCCTTTAATATGTTTACAGAGTTAAAAAACCAACAAGGACATGTTGGGTTTGTCAGTGAAGGAAACTATATAGTATGATTCTGGTAAAAGGTTTCTAGAAAATACATTTTCTTTGTGGTCAACATAGATAACATTTTACTTTATTATTAATTTAATTTAATAGATTTGATATTATCTATCAAAGGTAACAGTTGCAGATCACATGACTTGACACATAAATATATGAAAAATTTAAACTTTTATAACAAACTATTCCTGTATATTTAAATAAGACTATATGTGTTGCCGAATTGAAATCAACATGAGAAAATAATTTAAGCTAAAAAATGAAATGAAATTCTCAATTTTATTTTCGCTTAGCTAGGCATGTTATTATTGATACTAGGATTGCATGCAGGGGCGCCCGCAGAATTTTTTTTTCCGGGGGGAGGGGTGGAGGGGGGGGCTAACTGCGGGTTATGGAATACCACCCAGTACGGCGGAGAGCTCAGGGGTCTTCTCCCGAGAGAGTTTATTAAATGGAAATCTCAAAATACACTTTTTAAGGCAACCCTTGTGTCTTGGAAATAAGATATAACACAAGAAACATAAGAGAGTTTACCTGCCTCAAAAAATAACAAAAGTACCCGCCAAATATAGCAAATTAAATTCACTTTAAAACTCACTTTGAGACTAGGAAATTTTCTTTTAATTTTTAAAACTATGAATTTTTATCCAAACATATTCACTAAAATAAATTTATAACCAGAATAAAATATTGAAATCATTCTTCAGAGATTGATATGAATTTTTCAATAGCAAGAATTATGCATACCCATACATTGTGCTCTGGAATTGCTAGACATTGTATTGGTATTTTATTAAATCAAGTAATAAACATATGGCTGTGAACGAATTAGCAACAAGATGAAAATATGTCAACTTTACCTTTTTTAAATCATATTGTGTACTCTATCTAATTACTGGTACCTTAAGTCCTTTACTTAAAAATGTTGACCTCAATCCCTCACTCCTACCCCCCGCTCTTCTTCCTCTCCCACCTTTCCCCTCCTCTTCCCGTCCCTTATACCCCTCCTTTCAGCCCAATTATTTCTCCTTTAACCCTCTTTCTCCTCCTCTCAACCCTCTTACTTCTCCATCAAGTCAATTAAATGGGTAGATTCAACTCTATATTTTCTGTTAGAATAAGGTGAATGATTTTGTATGTCTGGGCAGAATGTTCTGTGAAAATGGAAGAATAGCTGGTGAAATCGACACACCGGTGAATACATCTCGTAGAATAGTTGGGTGTATGTGGAATATTGAAAATATTGAACTAGTATCGAAAGAGGCAAGGATTGGAGCATATAAACGTGTGTTAACGTCAACATTGTCTTGTAGATGGTAAGCGTGTGTTTGTCGGGAGGAACACAAGAACAAGGAGAATGTGTGGAAATGAAATATATATAAAAATGTATATGGAAAAACTCCTATGGACAAAGTCAATAATTAATGGGTGCTGGAGGAGTGCGGTTTTAAAAGTAATAGAATACGTTAAGGGTTCGGCCAGTCTGACAAGCGTGCGAGCGAGGGACTCAGCTACTGCAGGGCCAGACTGACAAGCGTGCGAGCGAGGAACTGAGCTACTGCAGGGCCAGACTGACAAGCGTGCGAGCGAGGAACTGAGCTACTGCAGGGCCAGACTGACAAGCGTGCGAGCGAGGGACTGAGCTACTGCAGGGCCAGACTGACAAGCGTGCGAGCGAGGGACT
>CABFVX010000849.1:66298-80668 GCA_902151425.1 Timema shepardi
ATATATATATATGGTTCATGATCTTACCAATTAAACTAGGCCGTTGGTAGTAAATGTGATAAACCTATCGATAACTATTAAAAAAAAGAAGAGTCAAATATCATGTCAAAATGAGAAGTTTTCCTACCACTCAATGAACCAACATATAATAATATTGCTAGCGCCTGTAAATTAGACTGTACCGGGTTGAGCGCGCTCGCTCGCTCAGTCTGGCCGTCCCCCAATGCGTCTTTGTTGGTTTGGGCATATTTAGAGAATGAATGTGGATCGAGTGACGAAGCAAATACTTGACGGTAGAAGATATGGACCAAAAGGAAGAGGTTGGCCATGTAAGACGTTGCTAAATGTTGTAGATGAATGTGTGAAAAGAAGAAACATTTAGATTTTTAAGAAAAAAAGTAACATACATGACTCGGTGTATGGATGTTGTTGAAGTATGCAAGGATAGGGAAGTGTGGAGAAAGTGAGTGAGGATTAAGTTTTTTTTTAGCTATATGGATTGTTTCTTGCCAACCTCGTATAGGAACAGCGAGATTATATCTGTATATAACTTTGTATTTTTGAAACAACCTGATCGATTTTTTTTTTGTTGAACGAAAACACTGACTTAGATAATATACAGTAGCCCCATGGCTTCCTTGGTGCTGACTGACAGCTCACAGCTGACAGAGGACAGCTTTAAAAAGCTACCAGACCATATTACGTATCCCTACGCCGAACCAGATGATCTGAAAAAACATGTGTTTAGCATCTGTCACTTTTGACAGTAAAAATTTAGGTATATAACTAAATTTTGACTGTCTGGAGTCAGCTGTGAGCTGTCAGTCAGCACCAGAGAAGCCATGGGGCGACTGTACCTCATGCTCTGGACATAATTCTCGAGATAATACCCCATAAAACATATCTGACCGCCTCTAAGAGACTTAGTCGGTCTGTATCTCAGGCAGGTGTAAGTTTGTCACCCGTTGCGTGGCACAGAGACAAGTAATGGGAGTTACTAGAAAGTCGGCGTTCTTTATAGTTCTAAGTGGGGTTCCATGCGCTTATATTTAACTTATATACAAAGTGTGTCTGAAACCAGCATCAATTATTTGGTCATATTTTAGAGTGAAAGCTGCCATATTTTAAAGAGGTCTGGGTTGAATCCCATCTATAGGCATCAAGCTACAAGTGGGAGTAGTTTGTGGTTTGGATTCTACCATAATTAATTTTGGCCCTATCCGCCGGTGACCTCGCTGTGCAAAGTGTTGGGAAATAGAATTGATTGATACCGAGGGAAAAAATAAAAAATAAATTTAAAGATATTTACTTACTTATACTTTCTCTTTTTTAATTCCCCGCGCTACATTTCAACAGTTGCGCCGTTTTTATCAATGAGCGTCAATGCGCTATTATTCAATAAAGAAAATCGAATTATTTGCCTGGATGTTCTGTGAACACTGACGAGTAACCTAATAAAACACCACCCTGGAATATTATCGTTGAACTCTCCCTAAGTATTCTCTAGTTCAGAACTAGTATTTAAAATAGTTTCATTGTATCACTTGGACTGCGCTTATCCTGTCTTTAACCCGTTATTTATTATTTAGGGTGCAGTATATTTGAAGGAGCTATTCCCACCTCTGCGTTATTTCTTATGGGATTAGTCTGCTCTGACCCATCAAAATCATCAAATCAACTTTCATATAAACTTTAAAAAATTGTTGCTATCGCTATCACAATAATCGATCGTATTTAAGAAAGGCCATATAACTGACCTAGTTCTAGTCACTGAACCGCGTTTTATTTTAGGCTGGGTTTATATTCATGCATAACACGTAACTATTAGAGAATAGTGCAAAGAACATGATGTGCTAATAGTTAAAACACTTTGCTATCAAAGATAGCTCTCAACCGTAAAATAATGGATCCTAAACGATTGATCAGGTTTGTTTAACATTTTACGAATTAAGTATGTAGTTAGACATAGACAACCCTTGGACTTTGACGTATCAGTAATCCAAAACGCAGAAGAGGCCGTAACCAATTAAAGTCCAGTATACACAGCATACGGAAGCTATCTTCTCTTCAATGTTTGAAATGTCTTGTGGTAAGCTAGCCATACTTGTTTGACATTAACCAACTGACCTTGTTTTAGTGTCATTTACTACGATTATAAATATGATTGAAAATAAAAGGTAGAACTGATGTATTTTTAATTAAAGGTACTACTTAAAATCTAGCCTTAGAGTGTAATATTATGGTAATGCAATATAGTGGAGAAGAGTTGACATTAAACGGTACAATGCATCTATAAGAGGATACACAGATGATTTATCTTTGTTGGTTAGTAATGAATTTGTTGCAAGAAATTCAGAAATTCTACTAAGGCTAGTAAGGAAATAGGGTTAGAAGTGAACGCTGAAAATACTACGTATATGACTACACAAATAACACAAATTAACGACAATAATCAAGGGATTACTGCAATCAACACATCATTCAACATGTTTAGTGAGTTTAAATATTTAAGAACAATTTCAACTAGCAATATTGATATTAGAATGGAAATAAGTAAAATAATACAGTCGGGAAATGCATGCTATTACTCGATCAGTAAGTTGTTGACATCTCGCCTGCTGTCAAGGAATGTTAAACTCAGAATATATTAAACAATAATTTTACAGGTTGTTTTTTGTGGCTGTGAAACGTAGTTTCTAACCTCACACGACGAAAATAAATTTAAAGTGTTTGAAAACAAGGAGCTCAAGAAAATATGTTGTCCAAAGGGATTCAGTTACTAGAGATTGAAGGAGGTGACATTGATGAGTTACATACCCTATACTCGCCACAAAACATTATTAGGGTAATCAAATCTGGCAGATTATTGTGGGTAGGATATAAATCCTGGATGAAAGACTAAAACAGTGTTCGAGGTATTGATTGGTAAACCTAATGAGAAGAGATAATTAAGAAGACATGGACGCAGAGGGGATGGATGATAACATTAGATTGGACCTGAAAGAGATAGGGTGTAATGAGGTGGACTGGATATAACTAGCTCAAGAAAGAGATAGGGTGTATTGAGGTGGACTGGATATAACTAGCTCAAGAAAGAGATAGGGTGTATTGAGGGGGACTGGATATAACTAGCTCAAGAAAGAGATAGGGTGTATTGAGGGGGATTGGATAGAACTATCTCAAGAAAGAGATAGGGTGTATTGAGGTGGACTGGATATAACTAGCTCAAGAAAGAGATAGGGTGTATTGAGGGGGATTGGATAGAACTATCTCCAGAAAGAGATAGGGTGTAATGAGGGGGATTGGATATAACTATCTCAAGAAAGTGATAGGGTGTATTGAGGGGGCTTGGATAGAACTATCTCAAGAAAGAGATAGGGTGTATTGAGGGGGATTGGATAGAACTATCTCAAGAAAGAGATAGGGTGTGTTGAGGGGGATTGGATAGAACTATCTCAAGAAAGAGATAGGGTGTAATGAGGTGGATTGGATATAACTAGCTCAGCATAGATAAGTAGTGTACTTTTTTAAGTGCGTCAATGAACTTTCGAGTTCCTAATGTCATAGATGAAGTAAGTTGTTTTGAAGTAGAACGCTTCTGCCATGATATTCATGACAATAATTAAATTGAATTAATTAATAAGTACAGACACAAGTTAAATTAATTCCATAAGATACAGACAGTTTAATCACCGTTATTTCTCGGGTGAACCCTTTAGTGAAGTATTTTTTTAAAGGCGATTGGCCCTTTTCATTTGGCGTGGAAATGCAGAGCCATGAGAACCAACGGTTATCTTCAAGAATATTTGTTTGTTTGTTTTACAATTTTCTTTTCAAGCCTAGAAGCATGTTGATTAAGTTATAGTTTGTATAAACATACCTTTTTTCTAATTTTAATATTATTATTATTATTATTATTATTATTAGCACCATCTCTTACTACCCGTTCGGGCTATACGCACTTACGCTAATGTGTAATGGTAGGGTGATTGTGAGATGAAATGGAGGACCTACAGTTTAACGTGGGATCCGAACCACGGTGGAGGCCTGGCATTCCCCACATTCACAAGATGTCTTGTCAGAGGTGAAGGAAGGGTTTGGTAATCAGATAAATCTGTGCTGGGACCGAGGATTGAACCCCGGCCGCCAGCATAGAAGTCTGACACCTTACCCCCTAGACCGCCAGGTCACCTAATTTTAATAGTAATTAAACATCGATACATTATCGTAGAAGGGGTATTGAAAATATTAACATAAAAATTTCACTCGTTCTCAAGAAAACTGATATTTCCAAACGTATGATTTCTCCGCAAGACATGTCTGGTAGCTAGCGCCATCTACGGTTTCCGTGATCCGTCTGTTCTTGTTGGTGCGGAAGGATCCTTTGGCCGGTTTTGAAGCCACGCCACGCCTCTCAGCCTCCCACCCACCATCCCACAAAATATGTTTTAGACCTGCACTCCACAGGGCCAAGGGCCTTAAATACCTTATCTAGTAAAGCAAAGAAGTTAGTCCAATTATTTTTATGAATACAAAACAATTTATTTAAGTAAGATTTCAATCACTACGTTTTATTATTAACTTTTGTTTGTTTATTGTTAAATCTACACTGTACGCTAGGCACTATTCACTATTAGTGGTGCGTTATGTATGAATTCTATTTTTTTAACTAAAAAAAAAGATCCCAAACATTGGTGACCTTCATCCCAACTAAACTCTCAGATAATCAGATGACTCTCAAACGTATTCATTGACATCAGTTGTCAAAAGTGAAAGATGCAGAACCCATTATACCCCGAATTTATAGGAAGCCCATTTTCAACCACCAATATTGATTGAAAGTTACTAACATTTGGCATTCAAGAAATACGTCTTATTTGATTTTTTAATTATAAAGTTAATATAAAATGTTATAAAAAACTTTCAATATTACTTCCTTATTGTTTAATGTATACTGTATGTTTACATTATTAATTAAATGGACCAAGAATGTAAATATAATGATAATATTTTTGGTCCGCCGTTATGGCAACACGAGTTTCCGAATTACGGGCTTCCTATTAAAATCAAACTTTAAATTGACGTATAATTGCATAGAAGATATATAAACCTTTTAAGATTCAGAAAAAAATGTTATTGAACTAGTGAATCGAGGGGTCTAACCAAAGCTCCGAGGACCCCCTAGTGGGACATCGATGACACCCCAGGGAGGTCCCAACGATGTAGTTGGTAGTCGAGTGGAAACACACTTGGCTGGATGACAAACAGATGATGACAGTCTTAGGGATGTGGGTTGACGTAGGACCTCTCTACGACGTCCAGAAGAAGGAAAAAAATCCTCGTAGAGATCTCGCTTGCTATACGCATGCTCGGGTATTTTTTAAATTGATGAAAAAACAAAATCGTAAGTAAAGGGAGGGACTAAACTAGACTGAATATATAACATCTTAGTCACAGAGAATAACATAAGGGGTGACCTGGCGGTCTAGGGGGTAAGGTGTCAGACTTCTGTGCTAGGAGTCAAGAGTTCAATCCTCGGTCCTGGCACAGATTTATCTGATTGCCAAACCCTTCCTTCACCTCTGACAAGACATCTTGTGAATGTGGGGAATGACAGGCCTCCACCGTGGTTCGGATTCCACGTTAAACTGTACTCCTCTATTTCATCTCACAATCACCTTACCATTACACATTAGCGTAAGTGTGTATAACCCGAACGGGTAGTAAGACGCGGTGCTAATATTAATAATAATAATATTTAGCACCGCGTCTTACTACCCGTTCGGGTTATACGCTTTAAGTACTAATTACTCTAATGGATTAGGTATTGGGGAGGTTTAATTAGAGGAAGTGAACCCGCATTTGCGTGGTGGGAGAGTGGAAAACCATTTAGGGAAAACCACCCCCAGTTCACCCAACCGAGATTCGAACCTCGATCTCCCCGTCCTCGGCGGTTGAGCTCAACACGACGAGCGCGTTAGCCAACTACGCCACCGAGGCGGGTGATGTAGCCTATTGAAAAAGATTGTATCACAAACATGGAATTTGATTATTATCAGGGTGTCTTACTACCCGTTCAGGCTATACGCATATGCACTTATTACGATAATGTGATAGAGGTGAAGAAAGTTGGATTTAGAAGAAGTGTGTTTACATTTACGTGGAGGGAGAGGGGGGAAACCCTTTTGGGACTAAACCCCCTCAATACGCCTGACCGGGATTCGAAACCCACTTACAACATTAGTCCCAGTCTTTTGCGAGAATGACACCCTAAATCATTTGACCACTAAAACGGGTGAATTTATTCGTTGATTTATCGCATTATGAACGACTGAGAAAAAACAAATGATGGCTTCGACCTTAATTTTTCATTTTTAGACAAAGGTTCGATAGGACGTAACCCAATGAGAAACCCAACTTTATTATTCAATTATAAGTACATTTTGAAAGTTCAATTAATTTGATTCATAAAGTAAACTATAACAAAATAATTCACCATAATATGCCCCCGTTGTAATAAAACGTTTTAAGGATAGCTATAAAAATTGTTGTTTAATGTAAAACATATTTAATGCATTTTGAATTAAAAGTTGATGGCTAATAATATCACTATACAATTAAAACTAGTTTTTCAAATATACCATTTCATTAAATTCGCCTTTGGTTCTTAATGCATCAGCTCGCTCGGCGGGCGATTACGTCGTTATTGTTTTGGCTACCATAAATATTAATGGCTAAGCTTTACACACTTAAAAAAAAAGTAAAATAGGTACTTTAAAGTATTTAGTATATCAAATCATCATTGACTAGGCCAGTTTAAGTAGGCCTTCATTAATAACTATTGTTCATGGTTTAGCAATTTGGGACCCGCACAGGTGGTCAGATAACGGAGAGGTTGAGGTTTGAATCTCGCTCGGGTCTATTGGAGGTGGTTCGCACTCTTTACACGTCGTTAGTAACCCCATTACTGAGATAACCCATTATTAATATATATATAATGAGCTTGTGCAGTAGTTTCCAAACTTTTATGCCATGTGGTCCCTTAATTTGTAAATACTTTTCCCGTCCCCCCATTTTTACAAATATCAAAAAAGTAAAAATATACTCGATCCTTTTCGTTAATACAATGTTAAATTGATGTATTCCTACTTTGATTCAATTTTAGACAATATTAAAAAGAAGATAAAAATAAGTTGCTTGAACCTACATAATTAATCTTTCGAAAATTAGTAATCGTACTAAAACCAAACGCAACGTTTTGAGCCCGCATCAGGCAATCTCGCGTGTCTTCTTCCCCGGGTCGGCGCGTCCCACAGTTTGGGAACCACTAGGTGCAACACTAGGTGCACCAATAGGTGTGATATTAAATATTCATTTTCTCACTCATCAGTGCGCTGCTTACTATAGACAAATTATACCACTTAAGATAATGTGTGAAAATGACACATGATAATCAAGTGCATCACCATTCGTCTTAATAGGATGTGAAACTAAATTTCTGACCAACTACCTCCAATTTCCCCTGTTGGGAATTGAGTAGCGGCCTCCCCACCCAAAGACAAGCCCTCACCTCTCCCAGTTATTAAAACTAATCTTCACGTACTATATATTATTATTAGCACCGCGTCTTACTACCCGTTCGGTTTATACGCACACGTACTATATACTTGATAACTTGTAAAAATAAACACCTCATTTAATAAACGAATCATTTCACGAATCGGTTATAAAGTGTTTCAGGGCATATCCCTATTTTCAACGGTCTCCTAACGGTCTCAATATATCGCATCTTGTTGCCGTTTACGGAGAGGTTGGAGATCGAATCCCGGCTGGGTGCAATGAGGTGGGTTTTGACATGTGATTTATCATTTGACTCTTCCTCTTAACTCAGGGTTAATGGGGTGCATTACCTCAACTACTCTTCTCATCCTTATTCCCTAGATTAAGTCGTTATTAACACTCGGGGCAGACGCGTGTATCATAAAGGTACATACAATTACACTTGGAAATATTACTCAACCTCTAGAAACTAGGTCCCAACCTCCCGAATGATAGATTAAAGCCTATAGTGGAATCGCATTACGGAGGTTGGGTTTTCATATAAAACTGTTTTGATATCTCAGTGCTGACAAAATTTAATTTGAGTATATTACACAAGGAACAATTTTTTTCTTATTTTCTGTTGCATGAGATATTTCAACTGATTCTAAATACTTTTTCAAAGCTTAATTCAAATATGAAATTGGTTTTCCTCTACATGCTCTAGTTTTCAAACAATTTCAAACTTGTGATTTTCGCAACAACAAAAAAACACCCATTGCTAATTACACTACGCATAGCTTGAGAACTAGGCTTAGATCCACCCTAACCTTGAAACTATTTAGTTATTTTTATAAACCCCCATACTCTTTATCTTTATTGTTAATTTTGTATTTTAGAGATTTATCTGATCTACACATAAATAATACCGGCTTTTCTTAGTCTCAAATCTGATCATGGCCTCTTCAAGTAGACAAAAATGTGTAAATAAACCTGATTCATTCTGTTATGTATGTGACTGCTACACACTTCTTCGTCAAAGGCGCAATATAACTTCGTTTGTGAGGCGTGCATATAAAGCTTATTTTGAAGTTCCCCTTGGCGATCAAGACAAGGAATGGGATCCTCATATTGTGTGTCATAATTGTGAGGAAATGCTTCTCGACTGGACCAAAAAAAACACGAAGTTGTCTGCCTTTTGGAGCCCCCATGGTTTGGCGAGAACCCACGGACCACATAACTTACTGCTATTTTTGCATGGTGAACACAAAGGGTATTGGCAAGAAAAATCGGTAAAATATCTCCTATCTCAGTATTCACTCAGCGATTTGACCTACTCCTCACTCTGAGGAACTTCCGATTCCAGTTTTTAAGGGCTTTGTCTCATATGAAGATAAAGGGAGTGAACGTGATCATGCAGAGCATGAGGGTTGTGATAACGAGCTTCAAGAAATGGTTTTAGGATCCGATGACACCTCATTTGTTACCAAACAGTCATCATCCCCTCAGCAGTTTAGCCAACCGTGCGTGATTTAGGGCTCTCCAAGAAAGCAGCCGAGGTATTAGCCTCCAGGCTTCTAGGAAAAAATCTACTTGACCACTCAGCAAAAGTTTCTTATTTACGAAAGCGGGACCAGAATTTTGTGGGTTTTTTTTTCCCGGAAGACCAGCAGTTTGTTTACTGCCAAGATATCCCAGGTCTTCTAAGGCAATTAGGTGTTACTGCATATAGTCTAACAGAATGGCGGTTATTCTTTGACAGTTAAAAGCGCAGCCTCAAGCATGTTCTCTTGCACAATAGCAATATATATGGATCAGTTCCAGTTGGTCATTCAATGCATTTGCGAGAAGAACATAATGATATACAAATTCTTATTGACTTATTCAAATATCATGAGCAGAACTGGGTCATTTGTTTGGATCTAAAAATGTTCTTCCTTGGACAACAAAGATGCTTTAAAAAGTTTCCATACTATCTCTGCATGTGGGACAGCCGAGCTCGAGAGAAACACTGGACCCAAAAGGAGTGGCCCATCCGTGAAACAAAAGCAGGCATGCCAAACATTGTGAATGACCCAATCATCAGCCGAGAGAACATTATTTTCCCCCCACTCTATATCAGTCTGTGAAGGCATTAAATACGGATGGTGAATGTTTTCAACATATAGTTTCTGCTTTTACTGCTTTGTCTTTCAACAAGATCAAAGCAGGTTTGTTCGATGGACCTCAAATTCGTGACCTTTTACGTGATGAGGAATTTGTCGGGAAGATGAATGAAAAGGAAAAGGCAATATCGCTATCTTTCGTGGTAGTTTTACAAAACTTTCTTGGTAACAAAAAGGCAGATAACTATGAGGTACTCGTTACTAGGATGCTGTTGGCTTTTCGCGATCTTCGGTGCAACTTGAGTGTCGGGCTCCATTTCCTTAATAGTCACCTTGATCAATTCCCCGATAATTTTCAGGCTGTTAGTGATGAGCAGGGGGATCGCTTCCATCAAGATCTCATGACGATGGGACAAAATTATGATGGCAGACTACTAATGTAGCATCAAACGAGATTGCCCTGAGAAAGTATACAAACATCAGAGCTACAAGCACAAATTTTTGCCTGAATAGGACAAATTTGAACTTTGTACTTCATTCTTATCAGTTGTTCTGAATCACCCATCATCTTGATGTCACAATATATGTTAATTTAAAGTAAAATTTATTAGTGCATTCTTATTTTGACTACAATGGATAAATGTTTCAGATTTGACAAGTGGTACACTTATTTATCTCAGTAAAAGTTTTTTTTTCACTTTATTCAAACTTTAATGCATATTGTGATGCCCTTACACGTTTCTGTGAATACTTGGAAAAAATATCTATGCTAAGATGGCTATTTAAGCTTAAATTTTAGCATGCATGACAATAAATTCTTGAAATAGACCATGTCATCATGTGGAAGGCGTCAACATTTCGCGAAAAATGAAAATTTTGAATTGCAAAATATCTAAAGCTTACAGAAAAAAACTAACTTCAAATTTGAATTCAGCACACGCCAATTAGATAAGAACAAGTGCTGGTATAAATGCAACAAACATTTTGTTCCAAAGTGTTATCAGTCTCATCACCGGACACAAGAATTAAACGTCGACCCGCTTCAGTTTCTGCATGGTCTGAGACGCTACTCTCGCAATAAACTAGACTGCCGATAATGGGGAGATCAAGGTTCGAATCCTCGGTCGGGTGTATTGAGGTTTTTTTTCTCTAAAAATTGTTTTTCGCTATCCCTTCACGCAAATTTGTGCACACTTGCTCCAATTATATCATTACTTGTCCCTAAAATCACTAGCACAATTAGTAGATAAGCGTATAACCCGAACCGGTATTATTATTATTATTATTATTAGCACCGCGTCTTACTACCCGTTCGGGTTATACGCACTTACGCTAATGTGTAATGGTAGGGTAGATTGTGATATGAAATGGAGGACCTACAGTTTAACGTGGAATCCGAACCACGCTGGAGGCCTGGCATTCCACACATTCGCAAGATGTCTTGTCAGAGGTGAAGGAAAGGTTTGGTAATCAGATAAATCTGTGCCGGGACCAGGGATTGAACCCCGGCCGCCAGCACAGAAGTCTGACACCTTACCCCTAGACCGCCAGGTCACCGAACCGGTAGTAAGACGCGGTTCTATACATAAATAAGAATACTAAACGTCAAGCGTCAAGCTCGTCTTATCAGGTTTGCTGGTGATGGGGAGATCTGGGTTTTAGAGTCTCGATCGGGTGTACCTTCCCCCTAATTCCTAACTCAATGTGGATAGCGTTGACAAGATCTAGTCATGGGCCTGCCCAGAAATGTATTTTAGAAGGGTTTCCTACCTAGAGTGGCTCGCGGGTAACTCCCCAACAGTAAATTTCGATTTAAAAAACCCCATTAAATCCCTCTCTTAGAAAAAAAAAGTGTTCTTAAACGTAATTGGGGTTGAAGGTTTGAATATAATAAAATACTCCAAAAACTATAGTCTGATTTTGGTAGGAAGACAGTTACAAAATTTACTAAAACCACGTTTATATAATCATAGGTCAAGTCATGTGATCAGCTATCACTTTTGATAGATACTGTCAATACCTACAAAATACTACTAATAATATTGTAAAGTGTTATAAATGTTGACAGCATAAAATAAGTTAGTATTTTCTTTGTCCTTCCGATAGAATCCTAGTAGGCCTATATTAGCCTAGGAATTGAGTAAGAGTACACAATACATTATTAATAATAATTTTAGAAGGATTTTTTTAAAAATGTTCGGCCCTGGTTTAGAATTGTGGTTGTCGGTGCGAGGAAAGTAATATCATATCGAACACATTTTCTTGAGATGTATTTCCCCTTCAGTGCCGTCTTGAGTTTCTTACAGCATTGATCCAATATACTATTACTTCGTGTAGGTGAAACATGATATCTTGTCAAATCCACGGAAACTCCTCTCGGCGACACAATTTCTGGCCTGATACATTTGAAGACGTGTCTATGGAGGTAATGATAATCCTTACGTTTTATTCAGATCGTTTCCCCTGACTCGTGTGGCGAAGAACACAGTTATACACCAACGACTCAACTTACGTGTCACATTTCAGCAAGACATGGCTGAATTTCTTTTGTTACTGTAATATATTTAGCTTTTACTCAAACGTGTTTTTTTTCCCGACAACAGTAAACAATCAGTAAAGTTTCAAAGTAAAATTTAAACTAATAACTCGACGCTGCAAATAATATACTTCGTTTTATTAATTTTTGTTTAAAAACTGTGTATATTTTTGTTACGTATGTTATAGGCAAACTCAAATAGCAGAAGTAGTTTGTAGAAATCCTTCTGGAAGCATGATAGATTAAAAGTTGTGGAACCGTATGCCCAATTAAACTAGGGGGGAGGGTGGGGGGGACAACTTAATTGATGCTGCCCGAACTGTTGACTACGCGGATTAAATGCCATATTCGTCGATTCTGATTTGCCGATGGCAGAAATAAAGGTTCAAATTACTGCCAGGTTTACTAAATATGTTTTTTACTAAATTGTTTCCCATTCTTCCTGCACGCAAGTGCGGTTTTATTTCATATATGTGACCTGGCGGTCTAGGGGTAAGGTGTCAGACTTCTGTGCTGGCGGACGGGGTTCAATCCTCGGTCCCGGCAAAGATTTATCTGATTACCAAACACTTCCTTCACCTCTGACAAGACATCTTGCGAATGTGAGGAATGCCAGGTCTCCAGCGTGGTTCGGATTCCACGTTAAACTGTAGGTCCTCCATTTCATCTCACAATCACCCTACCATTACACATTAGCGTAAGTGCGTATAACCCGAACAGGAAGTAAGACGCGGTGCTAATAATAATATTTCATATAAATTCTACCTTTCCCATTTCCACTACATTATCTTAGATCAGGTTAAAATATGTCTAACATTGACAGTGAGTAAGACGTAATGTAATAAAAATAATCTATGTTATGAAGGGGAAAACAGTGAGATTAGGATGTAAGCGTTGTGTGTATGGAGACACGGAAGAGGGGAGGCGTCAGTAGCAGGGTGAACGACTCATTACCAAGCTTAGAGCCTGTTAAGCGATAGTGTAGTGTTGGTTTAGTTTAAATGTCCAAACCTAAATCTTCACTTAAGCTCCACTCACGCCAATTAGTTGAATAACCGCTCTCTTTTCTTTACAAGCAAATTCTGACGCTAAAATAACACTAACAATAAAATTTTATTCACTAACTCCACATCAGAACTCAAAAAACTCTCAGCCTCATTCTCGCATGGCTGCATATTTGACTAAACAATGCGCAAACTATATATCATCAATCACGTGACACCGTAAACGAAGCACGATAAACATAATAATACGTTCGTTTTTAAATAACCTATTATTATTTTTCTCCTAGAAATTCAAACACATTCGGTGTTAATCCACATTTAATTTATTTTGACTTAATAGATTATTTAAATATTATAATCTAATCTATTTCGCATCCGCCACACAGGTAAAGTGGAACGTCACATGTGTTCAAGATCATAACAACACTCCCTAAAAACGAGTTTTCCGGACCAAACATTCATTGGCGTGCCTTATTAAGACCATATTGTTAAAGTTGCATTTTCACCGTCTCGCTGTAGTGTAGTGGGTAGTGTTAATATATTAATGATACTAACTTTAACACTAGTGTGAACATTAACAATATGTTAAATATATTTGCATTATATTATCTTCTTCAAAAATCTATGGATACAAATTCTTACCGAGCTAAGATGGCCTTTATTTGGAATTCGAGATAATCTATACTTTAGAGCAAGGTCCGTCTATTAGCTCTATATAGTAGTTTGCTCAGGGATCAACGAATCTCGCTGCGGTAGTAACTTAGTCCGATGTCGGCCGGGCGCCACAGGGCAGTCGCTCATTGTTTTAAATGGGCATGTGTACACAGGCTGATCTTTTAAAATCACACATCAAATAATAGCTAAAATCGTAACACCGCCAAATCATTTACCACCGATATTAGAGCTAAGAAACGATTTTTTAAAAATCTTAATTCAAACTACATAATGCTTATGACCTTCTCTATTCAAGCCGAATGTGTATATTCTTTTTAGACCCAATAACGACCTATTGTATGGGTCCAAACTGACAAATGAGGACTTTAATAGAAACATGTTGACCTGAACATTACAATTTTTACCGGAAGTAGGTCATTCCCTCTACCTACTCCTCCCACATGCATCTCTGGAACCACTGGAGCTCTGGGACCTTACCCGTAAAGATGCCGCCACTAGTCTCTTACCCCCC
>CABFVX010000849.1:86076-133263 GCA_902151425.1 Timema shepardi
AGTGTGGCACCATACTTGTATTGATGTTGCTCGAGTGTGGCACCATACTTGTATTGATGTTGCTCGAGTGTGGCACCATACTTGTATTGATGTTGCTCTAGTGTGGCACCATACTTGTGATGTTGTCCTACTGGGGTATCACGCTTGTGTTGATGTTGTCCTACTGTGGTATCACACTTGTGTTGATGTTGTCCTACTGCGGCGACCTACCTTCTATAACCCACGACGTTTCGCCAGTGTATATAGGAACACGCACGCAGAGCCGGAGTCGCAAACTTGAAACGGGAATGTTTCGAGCCGCCGTTAGCGGATCAATATACCTAGCTGCACGTGTCACAGTGGGTGGGGGCGGCCACCCCTACACCCCTGCCGCTATGGGGGGGAGGGGGGGGGACCTGGGGAGCCGCGAGTTGTCTTGGTGATTTAATATTATTTACGGCAGTCGGTGGCATTATTACCCAAATGTTCGTGGCTAGTTCCGCGTAGCATTCCATCCCGCCTTCATTTTATTGTCATAAATTCATAATGTTGGAGCTCCAGTAAGTTAACAGTTTAATTGTGGGGCCCATCAACTGGTTCGATCCGTCTGACTTGTCTAGACTTGACTCTAGACTGGTGACCTGGTTCGATCCCAAAGGGGAGGGGAGGGAATATTCTGAACCTACACACAAATGTCAGTTTAAATATACACTTTTCTTTTGTTACTGTGAGCTATTAATTTGGGGGAATCAAACTTAAATTACTTTTAAAACAAAGCTGGTAATGTATAAACGCGTAATATATCAAAATGTTAAAAGATATTAGCCGCACAAAAATAGGTTTGTATTTTCTAAAGATCCTTCCAACCTGAATTTTAATATATTTTCAGGGTCAAATTATTATAATTATTATTATAACGTTGCCCAAACAAAAACGTAATTTTTCAAGAATGTTGATTTTCTACCGGACGAAGGACGTGGGAAAGTGCTATTCACATTTTGTGTCTTTTATATATATATATAGCACCGCGTCTTACTACCCGTTTGGGTTATACGCGTCTTTTATTTTAGCACCGTATCTTACGTTATACGCATATGTACTAATTACGCTATTAGTTTTAAGGATGAGGAAGGTTATATTTATAGGAAATATGCTCGCATTTGCGTGGAGGAAGAGTGAAAAACCATTTAGGAAAAAAACCTCAATACATCCGACCGCGATTCGAACCTCGATCCCCCTCATCATCAGCAATCTAGTCTACTGCGAGAGTAGCGCGTTAGACCACCGAAGCGGGTCAAGTCTCATTTTGTATCTATTTAACCCACGCGCAAGTGCACCAGTAGTTATTACTCTGTTCAAAGCGTTTTAGGCTCCCACTAAACTGAATTGCTGGTGACGTGGAGGTTGAGATTCGACTCTCGGCTGAGTGCATGGATATGTGGTCTTGGGGGTGTTTCTTCACATGTGATTTATTACTGCTTTTTCCACATTTTGTATCCACTCTGATTGTGGGAACACGTTCCCAAAACTTCCCTCCTCATCTCATTCTCTCATATTAAGCTGTCACTGTCTGTGCCTTTGCTTGGCCCATAATAAAATCAGTCAGGACATTTACAACACATAATATACATTTTGATCTGGAATAAGCTAACTTTTAACCATGATATTTTTAATAAAGTGGGGTTAAGGCAAACAGAGGGGTTGCTTGATTTGATATAATAAGTTAGGTGACCTGGCGGTCTAGGACTAAGGTGTCAGACTTCTGTGCTGGCGGCCGGGGTTCAATCCTCGGTTCCGGTACAGATTTATCTGGTTACCAAACCCTTCCTTCACCTCTGACAAGACATCTTGTGAATGTGGGGAATGCCAGGCCTTCACCGTGGTTTGGATTCCACGTTAATCACAATCACCCTACCATTACACATTAGCGTAAGTGCGTATAACCCGAACGGGTAGTAAGACGCGGTGCTAATAATAATAAAATATGTTAAAGTCCAGTTTTCATAAGAAGAGCCTTTTAGTATTTTTTTTTTGCCGGCAACATTGATAACATTATACTCTCTTATTAGTGTTATTGCTAGTAATTGATAATATCTCTCAAAAGTTACAGTTGTATATCCTATTACTTCACGTATGAATAGGTGTCAGTGCTTCTAGTAGCTTTTATAACTTTCAGATTCTTATAAAAATTTGACTGTATAACTTCCCTTTTTCCGCTGCAAATTTTTTTGATCCCTTCTGTTCAAGCATAATTTTGATTAGTAAGATATGAACTTCTGTGAAGTTTTGGTACTTCCTCTTTGCTTTTTGATGTGCTATTTGACATCAGAGTGACCTCCCTGTTTAATTAATATATTATTATTATTATTATTATTATTAACACTAGAGAGAAGGAGGGTAGTTTTGGATGAAATGCAGGAAGAATAGAGAAGGTCCGGGAGAGTGATATGTGAAAAACCACCTCCGTTTGAGATTCAAACTTTGAACACCTCTTTACCGGTAATCCAATCTAGTATGTTTTGGACATTTTGAGTATCTGGCATTTTATCTCAATATATACATGAATTATTAAAGAAGTAGCATTTTATTGGCATTCTTTGGAGTTAAAGTTTGATACAAACTTTGACGGATATAAATGAAAAGCTCAAAACAACATTATTTTAAACTTAAAATGGAATAGAAAAAAAAATTCCTATAGCTTGAGGAGACTATCACGTGTTACTTAATGCAATGCAATTCATGCTGGCACTTTTAGATATGCCTACTTGTAGACTGCATGCTTTCCGGTTTTTCCATACTTATACATACTGGAATAGAGAAGCTGGAAGGCTTATGCATTTTTTAAAGACATAATTTCAATTCTTTTTATTAAGTGTAAAAACAAGTGAACTTCCTTGGAACCGACCATCAAAAGAGTTGACATCTTCCGACTTTAAGTTAAAATTTATGTCGTAAAGCAAATGACCCAATTTACTAAAAGGATATTTCAAAACTCTGCGACACTCATGTTGCTACATCTTGTCAACGGTATTTTATTATTTTGAAACAATAAAACGCATTAAAAATGAACGAATGTCTGATTTTAAAAGTTTAACGCGATATATAGCGTTTCTTACAAAGAATTAGAGGAAGACGGAAGTGCAACAAATTCTTTTTTCTCAAACTCGACAAGTATAGATTACTCTTGCTAATAGTAGGTTTATATTATAGATACAACTTCAGTCAATCTCGTGATTTTTTTATGCGCCGTGTATTATTTACAATCTATCAGCATATTTACACTACTCGGGTAGAGATGAGGAAGGTAGAATTTAAAGATTAGCCCTCATTTTCGTGGAAGGAGGATAGAAATCCATTGATGTGAAAATCACAATTGTTACACCTGGTTGGGATTCGAACTACGATCTCTTTGTCATCGAAGAATTGACTAGACAAGGTTGGCGTCTTACTCTGCTTGCTCGCTGATGTGGGTTGTATTATTTTGAACACTTGGATACATATACAATACATTTTTAAACTTTACCACACAATTAATACAAATCTATTAAATAGTTATTTAATTGAATTTATTATATTAAAAATGAGGAATTAATACAATTGGAAAGTATATTAGTATAATTTAAGCTATGTGAAAGAGAAAATTTGAGTTTTTAGAATAATAAAACATTTGTTCAATTTACTTTTACTTTGCCAAGAAGCGAGAACCAAGATTGTTTTGGTTAGTCTAGTTCATCTCACAAAAGTTTTATTATATAATGAAATAAGCGGGTTTAAACTAAAAATCAATCAAAATTAAGAAAAAATCACATTCATTTTATGTCGCGCTATGAATTTTATAACTTAATTTCGTAAGAAACGAACGAAGCTAACTAATTACATTAATGGCGGTGAAAATTATTTTAAAACAACGGTTGCCTGCGCGAGTTAACTATCCACCAGCAAATTAACAGATGATTCTGTATATCATCTAATATTTCTTTTAGTTGTCATTTCATTTTACTAATATATTGCTAATAAAACAACCTGTCAATAAAATAAGGGAAAACATTTCATCATGAGCTATACAAAATTAACAAATTAATTAACGTCACATTTGATTAGACTTGTTAACGTTCCGTAATATGTTCTGTACAATCCAATTTTCCTCTCCGACAAATTTAAAAAAACCCAGTAAAACTACTTTCACTTATTCATACGTCAGGTCATGTTATATGCAGCTGTCACCTTTGATGTACACATGAAATAACACTGCTAATATATTAACGTATTATCAACGTTGGCCGCAGAAAAAGTAAAAGGTTCTTCCAATGAAAATTGGACTGTATGTATTCGTCATCAATCATCATTATTCATCCTACAAGGACACTTTTGAATTAATATTTTTAGAGTTAGAAAGGTCCTTTGGCGAGCATTTGTTAGCACACTATTATTGTGAAGCGAGGCAAAAAAAGATTAAAGGGGATGATGTTTATTTATTGTATAGCATAATTCTGCCGCTCTTTGGTTTTATGAAGACAGGGAGATCGGTGTTTAATTCCCGGCCGGGTATCACACTCTTCCTTAGTGCAAATGCGTGTACGTTTACGCTTTCTTCCTTGTCCCTGCGCCATCTGTGTAAATATTCTGACAGTCAAAACGTGTAGTGAGATGCACAAACAAATACTAATACCTCGCATTTAAATAAACTAATAGATAAATGGGTGCCGTATCAAATAAAAACTCGTGAAACTGCTGGTGTGTAGGCCGATCTGACACCAACAGTTTGTGTTTCTATGACACGGATTTAAACGTTCTCTGCTTTTGCATGCCACACCGCTCGAGTGTTTTATATTATGTTAGGTGCCAGGTGGTTGTGAAACCTAGCGTTATCTTATATTAACAGGGTTGTCACGCTGCTGAAAAACAGCCAAAATATAGATAATTTTGCAACATCTAATTAAAATATTGGAATATTTTTAATTTGGGACATTTAACTGAAGGATTAAATTATTAGGTCTTTTGATAGACGAAAAGGTTAACTGAATAATTAAGCACACCGATTCAAACATGCCTTATTACCCCTCAAACAAGGGTTGTGAAGTGACAGAAGATATATTTCCCCATCAATCTTAAATAATCCTGTTTTAAACATAAATTACATTACTTCACACTAGTTAGCTTGATAAGATATGAAATTTTATTACTCTTTTCTTCAATCTAAGCTGCGTGGAAAAATGGGAACTCCTCCTGGAAATCCTGGAAAACACAGGGAATTTGGTAGTAAGAAAATAGTGGTAACCATGACCAAGCCACTATACATTATTTGATTTATTTACTAAAACACTTTCTAAATTAATATGTTATGATAGTAAAGCTAAATCCGCTCTTAATAGGCGAAGGTTGAATCCTCCTTAACAAGATTAAGGGGAATATAGGAGGTCCAAATATACAAAAATATAACGGGTCAAAAAAATGGTATTAGGAGCGAGTGCTTGGAGTTCTTTGCTTTGATTGTCTGTGGACAAACATTCAAAACTCAGACCCCGCAACTCCCACCCTTTTCGGAGTTCAATAAGAGAACGGTCTATCTCCAGAGATAGTTAAATTAGCGTATACAAGCTATATATATATATGAATATATTTAGGGAAAACCAGCATGGTTTATATTATTAAACAAATTTTAATATTTTAGAAAAATAGCCTTTATCATAAATTAACCCAATACTGTAAAATGGCGTTGATCACTTAAAAAAACCATATCTAGAAAATTAGTTACGAATTCATGTGTTAAAAGAAAATAGATCATCAAAAAGGTTATCCTTACTTGGATAATTATACAAAATATTTCTCCCCAAATATTTAATTTCCTTCTTTTATACCATTTTGTCATAAAAACAATAAATTGCAAAAAGTTAACGTTGAGACGTCAAGGATAAAAGAACTATCATTTAATTTTAGAAGCTTTTCCGAACCCATAAACACATTTAAATTTATTATCAAGAGACCGAACATAATAATACAATATTCATGAGATTCAAAATCGACTCTTTTGTCAATGGTAACAAATCGTAAACATCCTAAAGTTTATGGCCGATAGTTTTTTTAGTTATCGAAGAACAAAAAAAAATCGATCATTGATATAAATGTCTCTATCGTGCAACTAATCGACTTAGAAGTGAAGTCGAGCGTATTTTCAACTATTATAACTTTAAGATTAAATTACCGAAAAAGAATTTTGAATAAGAAGTTAACATGATATAAATATTAATGAAGCCGAAAAGAAATTTTGACCTAACATTTTATATTACTCGAAGCTAGAGCTTCTCCTGCTCCCGATCTGATCACGCCCAAGAGTGACATCTGAACGCTCAGACGCTACTATATCTTCAACGCAACTCAGAAAAAGAACGACGGAAAAAGGGGTGGGGGGCACACACGCGCATGAGAATATACATCGAGAATGTTCTTTTCAGTCCAAAGCTCCTCCTAAACTAGGGGTGAGTAGAACATCTTCACAACAAAATATCTTTGTCACTAAGATCTTTGGCACAAACCTAATACACAATCGGGGTTCAGTATTACATCCAATGCGCGGCAGAGTAGGTCTGTTTTGATTGTAACTCGCGTTAGTGTTCCTTGTTGACATCAGCTGCAGTATGATGGGGTAAGTTTAATTTCTTTTATTTGTACACTCATGTCGCTGAATGCTACAAGGTGTCTATCACACCTCTGCAGTCTTTGGCTTTTAAAACCTCAGGTCCCTTCTCGAGTCCATTGGGGTTGATCTCTGTAACCCTCAGGCTAGAATCAACCAATCAGATCACAGTCCGGCACAGTTTATGTTTTAAAACATCTCTGCCAAGGCTATCTATGTTTTATTCAGCTTTCACTTACTTTTTTAACAGTTTAAAAACGACCATTTTTTTCCTGTTTGCTAATTATTAATCAAGTTTGAAAGCAAAGGGGCATGTAAACCTTATAAATTTGGATAATTTTATAGTAAATAAGTTATATGCTAAGTTTCAAACTACATGAGATTCACGCTACGAAGTTGTGAACAGTATATAATAGAATATAAAATAATAATAATAATAATAGAAAAAGGTAAGTTTATCTTCGCGTTTATTTTTTATTCACTGCTTAGAATTCTCTACCACTGAAACGAGTCGTGATTCTCAACATATATGCTATTTCCCCACATAAAAGAAGCATACACACTTTAATGTATTTTCTTTTTAAAGTATAGAGAAAGTATTGTAACCCTGACCCGCACCGTTGTGCACGTGGTCTAAATTTCAAGTTTATCTAGTCTAGTTTTCCGGTGACCGGATGTAATTTCATAAAAAGTTTTACACCTTCCTTCCATAAAAATGCGTAAACTTTTATTCTAAATTCTACGTTCCTCATCCTTACTCCATAAGAGTAATTAAGTACTAATGACCCGTACGGGTATTATGATGCAAAAAAGAAAAGCTGTGGGCAAAGTCGACTTCGAAATGTCAATGAAGTATTTTTATTAGGCACCGATTCCCAAAATGTTAATTAAATCATGCTGTTTGATTTTATCTGTTTTTGTACATTCTACTGCCTAAACAATTTGGTCACTCAACGTCCATTTTTTTTACTTGATCATATAGGGACAATATTGCAGTCGGAAATATGTTTAACTGTGACGATTTATGTGTGCACGAACTAAAAATAAAACTCTTACAATTTTATTATTATTATTATTATTATTATTAGCACCGCGTCTTACTACCCGTTCGGGTTATACGCACTTACGCTAATGTGTAATGATAAGGTGATTGTGAGATGAAATGGAGGACCTACAGTTTAACGTGGGATCCGAACCACGGCGGAGGCCTGGCATTCCCCACATTCACAAGATGTCTTGTCAGAGGTGAAGGAGGGGTTTGGGAATCAGATAAATCTCTGCCCGGACCAAGGATTGAACCCCGGCCGCCAGCATAGAAGTCTGACACCTTACCCCTAGACCGCCAGGTCACCTCTTACAATTCTGTCTGTTTGTCCCTAGCAGGGACTACAACAGAAATGGTGTAACGGATCTATTTTATATTTAGATGTATATATCGAGGGGAAGTTGTAATTTTAAATCTAGCTCTAAAATTAAAATGAGCTTGCTGATTTTTGAACATTGCATGTTTTTTTTTCTTCTGAAACTGCCCAAACGATTTTGTTTAAATGGATGACTGGGGAGTGTGTATGGGTAGTTTACTGTTAATACAATTTTTGTAAATTCTGTTCAACTATAATAAACCATATTAGAAAGTATATACGATTGTGTCGCTACATTTATATAATTTATGTTGTCTAGTCAAGTGATCTATGAACATAAATGCTAGGACATAAAGACAAAGAAACAAGTTGGTTTTTATTAAAAACTGCTTTAACGATTTTGATTATATTTTAATAATTTATTGATATTAATAACATCACAAACGTTGAGATTTCTACCCAAAATAGAAGCTGTTTTATTTACATGCTTCGGTTTTTAGGGAATTTTAAGTTTCTGTTTATTTATTCTTATTTATAAATGTTTTTACTATCAGTTGATTCTGAATACACAAAAAACTATTGGAGTACTCTACTTAAAAAAACGCACACACTTTTCGCGAAATTAGTTGTTCCAGGCCTAGAAAACAATCGTGGCCACATTTGACTTAGGCCTTTAGGGTTTAAGGCAAAAAGTAATAGTTCATGCAGACTATAAAATATCTCCCAAAAAATCTCAATGGTATCCCGGAATATTTACTTTGGTTTGCATATGCACATATAGTCCCATATATATAGGAAGGAACTTTACTGACAGTTATAAAGGTTATTAAAACATTTTTCACCCACGTTTGTACGTCAAGTCATATTATTTGCAGCTGTACCTTTACAAATATACTCTAAGTGCTTATTAAAGTGAGTAAGAGGGAAAAAAAGGAGTTAAAGTGTGTGTGGGGGGGGAGGGGGGGTTCATATATACTTACACAAACTTTTACCAGATAAAGGCATAATACAATAATTGTCTCGTGGACACACCTTGAAAAATTAACTTTCTACGGTCTTGGTACTTGCCATAATAATAAAGAAAAATGTTATTAATGTTGGCAATAAACAAATAGGTTTGTATTTTCTAACTAAAAGTTCCTTTCCGCCATAAATATACTATACTTACGTTCGATCTTATCTGGCGAAGCCAAATACTGTGTATTCTTCATATTTCGTCTATTTTATGTTGTTTTTTTGTGGGGGAGAGGGTTGCCTGTCAGTATTTACTTTTATACCCGCGCAGTTCGATACCCCACAAGCGCCACTGGGAATGGTTTTCTCACACACGCTCACAAAATGTGATTTACCACCCTCTTCTCAAGGGTAGCTGTATCCCTATAGTTTCTTCTTCTTTCTTTAGATGCAATTGGTTAAGTCGCTAATAGCAGCACTTTTTTCCTAAAGCTTCATAGTAAAAAACAACAACTGAGGCTTATACCGCCGAAACTTCGCCACAACCACATTTGATAGGTCCCATTTGGACTCAACATTTACACTGCATATTACTACCCGTCCGGGCAATCCGAATTTGAATACTTTAATGAGATGGGACTTTAATAAGGTAACATTTACGAGAAATATACTCGCGTTTGTATAAAAGAAGCAAGATAAACCAACGTCTAAAAAAAACCTCTCATTGCAACCGGCCGGGATTCTAACCCCAACCTTCACGTTATCAAATATGTTCTTATGCTGGGCTCCGTAGCGCGCCGCCACCGATGCAGGGTATTGTTGTCTTGATCCGTGTTTCTATCCTCGTCACAGTGTCAACGACCTAGTTGGACTGTGCTCGGCGAGTCTTTTTATTTTATTTTTCAGTTTTTATATCACTACCCGTCTAAGAAATGGTATATTCGCAATAGACCAGACTGCTGATGACAGGGAGATCGGAACTCTAATCCCGGTTGAGTGTACTAAGGGTGGCCATTCTTAGATGGCTTTCTACTCTCCCTCCGCGCAAATGCGGATACACTTTCTCTAAATTCAAACTTACTCATCCCTAACTTGTTAGCCTAATTAATATATATGAGTATAACCTGAACAGGTAGTAAGATGTGGTGCTAAAACAATTAATTGTGTATTCCCATTAAGGGGGTTTAGGGATAATGAAGGTAGAATTTAGATAATATGTATTGGCTTTCGCGTGAAAAGGGAATTTGAAAATATTTTGGGAAGAAAAAAGCCTAATTAAACCTGCTTAGTAGGACGACGCATCTTATTGATACAAAGTTCTCAGATTTTAATGCTTAATCTAAGGGTTCCGGTTTTTCTAAAAAAAACAATGCCATATTACATTTAACACATAAAGAACAAAATTATGGCTTACTTTAAAGGGGTAAGTGTTAAAAAGGTTGTTTTAGTGGAAGTGCACGTGCATTATCGTGAAAGTGAAGATGTAAAAACCACAGTGCTAAGACCACTTGCAATGTAGCCTACTCGTCCGAGATTCGAACAAATAACCCTCCCGTTATTGGCAATCCAAGCTATTGGTATATTTACACCTTAAACAACGTTACCACGTGAGGGGTTCAAGTGCGGATTACTTTTGCTCAACCCACTTCGGTGGCCGCGTAGTCTAACGCTCTACACTCGTGTTGGATTAAACTGCCGAAGACGGAGAGATCGGGGTTTGATACCAGTTGTGTGCACTGAGGCTAGATTTTCCTTAATTACGTACCATTATAGGTTAAGCTAGTTTGTAAGTCGTTTGCTGATATGATTCGTGTTATTTGAATTTGCGCTATAAATACCCTCATTTTAATCAATCTTACACATTTGTGCGTCTTCCTTCTGATTTAAGAGTCCTTTTGGACCTTAAATGTATAACTTTTAATTCCCTTTCATAAACGATAGATCGATAGCCTGAGGGTATAGTCACTCTTGTAATTATTAATATAAATTAAGTTGAAGAGAACCAACACACTGACAACAAATTACGCACAAATAATCTATTCTTCTATATTATCATTCTTTTCGTGCCATCTCACATTTCTGTTGTCATTTTGTGTAGCCCATGCGAACATTCACCTATTGGTTATGTTTTAACAATATTTATGGATCTTTCCAGGACCCAATTTTTATGGTACTGTGGGAATAATTAGTCTTTATTTGGAGTTTGCGTAGTATTTATATGTGTTTTTTTTTGCGAAGTTTTTATAAATCACGATACTATAATATAAATCAATTATTTTTTGGTCGGGAAGTTTCTAGTACTGTCAAAGCCTTGCCGCTACCTTTTGAAATATATTTATGAATTGTACTGCATGCTATATTTTGTATACACCTTGTTTTGGGAATATTGCTCTTTATTTTGGTTTGTGTAGCTTTATTCAAAACTGGCTCATGGATTAATAATTACTTTATACTAGTTCCGCCTCGCCAGATGAATAAAATAAAATACACACACACCTTCCCCACTCACCACGTTGACCTGCAATGGTGGTAACGTGGTTTAAGGTGTCAATATCTTAAAATACTGTATTACCAGAGATGAATATATCAAGGTTCGAATCTCGACTGGCTACTTTAAGAGTGGTTTTTATCATGCAATTTTCCCATTCATTCACGTACTTATTTTTCTTTAATTACTCTCACTATCCTTATCTCATATATTGATCCATTAATTAACCCCTTTTATGAACTAAACTTTTTTCATTAATAAAAATGCAAGTTAACAACTTTCCCAGTTTATAAAAACATGTTATTTGTTACATTGTTCTTAATACATTTTCAATACTTTTAATGAGAATCTGACTTTATTATGTCTACATTACTGTGACAAAACGACTTTAAATGTTCTGGAAAATAGTTTAAAGGCTCCTTAATTACATAATTTTAAAATCCAAGCTAACCTGTTTTCTTCCCATAATCACACACCTGTTTTCTCCTTATCTTGGATGGACTATAAGGGGTTCTTGCTCACAAGTTTGTTTTTGTATGACTACTTGTCAAATCTATATCTATAGCAATTAGTTTAGCCAATTCAGAGTAGAGAATGCTTGACATTAAACGGTTCAACACAGCCATCAGGATACGCAGAAGATTTAGATTTTTAAAGTGAACACTTAGAAGTTAAGGAAATGACCACACAGGTTGAGGGCGATAATTTAGAGTTGACTGTAAACAACTTATTATTTGGTAGGGCCAATGAGTTCAAATATTTAGGAACAAGTTAACTAGCAATAACGATATTAATGTTCCATTTTAGAAAACATTTTAAACAAGTTGAAAGTAAGAAGTGGATTTAATTTATAATTCAAGACCTAAATATATTGCTCAAAAATATATAGGAAAAGTTGATTGATAAAATTGGTTAAGTTAGTTGATTTAATAAAATAAAATTGCATATCAAAATGCATAATTATGTGAACTTATGGTAATAACTTATTGTCAAATAATGAAAACTTTACACATGTAATAAATAATTCATCATCATTTTAGCAGTATATAAGTCTAAAATACATGAAACACGTTTCATCTGCAAATAAATTATGATTAATTGATTGAGTATTAATATACAATGACTTTAAGATATGCAATATTTAACGAAACCATGTTTAAAGTATAGATAGGTATTAGAGTTAACAAGTATAAAATTTTAATTTATATTATAACCAATTTGAAACGGATATAATTGATGTAGAGAATTTGGTAATATTCTAAGTCTTATCTGATATTTCTTGTCCCATTACTCCTTTTTTCATTTCCAGCTTCAAAAGACGCTGGAATACTCAATCCGACATGTTTCGACACATAGGTGTCATAATCATGGTACCGGTAAAACGAAATTAGAGAAGCACGAAGACAAAATAATATTGAATTACAATAGATGAGAAATACTCTTTAAGTGGTAAATATAATATGTGTTAAAATTGGGTGTACAATGTGCGTATAAACTGCTGGGATAAGTTATGGCTCATAATTCTTGAGCTTGGAAAGTGCCCGTTAAATACCCCAATAGGACTAAGTCTTTTTTTTATCACCGCGTCTAACAACCTGTTCAAGTTATATGCTTATGCACTAATTACGCTAATGTTTCTTAGGGATGAGGAAGGTTATATTTAAAGGGATTTTACCCGCATTTTTTTGAAGCGATAATGAAAAACCATTTTGGAAAAACCACTCTCAGCACACCCAACCGATACTTAAACCTCGACCTTCTCATCATCTAATCTACTGTGAGAGTAGCTCCTTAGACCATGCAGCCACCGAAGTGGGTGGGTCTGTTTAGGCTCTATACATATCTAGGTATGTATGTGATTGAACGATCACGCTGATCCTCACTTTCACAGCAGTAATGAGCTTTGCTCACTTTACTCAAAAAACTTTCAACTGACCCAGAAAATCATGGTTCTCAGCCGCTGTTAAATCCTCTTTATTTTGATCTCATCACAACTATAACTAACAAAGAGACAAACAGATACAATTTAACCTGAAACAAAAGATAAACTAACAAATCCATAAGTTCATCACTTTTAACTAGTCATTAGCGCGTCTGCCTACTGATCTTAAAGTACCGTGCTCGATTCCAGCTAGTGTTGAAACAATTATCATTGCTAGATTTTTTTTTATCTCTTTCCGTCAGTTAGTTTTTAAATTAATGACCTGAGTTTGTTTGTAAGTTCTCTTGAAGTTAACTTAGGAAATTTTCTATGTCCATAAAAAACAACACTCTATACGTGCAACTGCTTTCTGTGTAAGAAAATAAATAAACAACCAAGTAGCTAATTTTAGGGGGTTGGTGTTTGGCTAACTAATAGGCCTACAATTAATCCAACCTCCTGACTATCCAGCATACTAACACTAATGTGTACGAAACAAACAAAAGATTCTTCTCTTTACATCCTTATTAATGTTCACATCTATACTCGACGAGGTGACCTGGTGGTCTAGGGGTAAGGTGTCAGACTTCTGTGCTGGCGGCCGGGGTTCAATCCTCGGTCCCGGCACAGATTTATCTGACTACCAAACCCCTTCCTTCACCTCTGACAAGACATCTTGTGAATGTGGGGAATGCCAGGCCTCCACCGTGGTTCGGATTCCACGTTAAACTGTAGGTCCTTCATTTCATCTCACAATCACCCTACCATTACACATTAGCGTAAGTGCGTATAACCCGAACGGGTAGTAAGACGCGGTGCTAAATATAAATGGACGACAATATATAAGGCAATCGCTGGTATCAAGAAGAAAATATTGAACTTCCCTCGAGGTAAGTTGTTGCCAAACATTCCCGCTCGCGGTCATGAACACAGGAAGTAAGAAAGGTCGGACAAGCAAATTCTAGCAACACAAGACGATCCAGTGATGCAAGATTCATCGTACACGAAGAAAGGCCGAAACAGCAATTAAAATCGAACGGCAACTCTTTAAGTTTGCTGTCCCCTCATAACTTAAACCAAGTATATTCCATTCACGGTAGGAATTATTCTCTTAAAGGTCTTTTTCCTACCAATATCCTACTATATAGTAGATTTATGGTAGGGAAAAAGGCCTTTCAGAAGTCAATTCCTACGGTGAATGGAATATACGTAATAATCGGATCGCATAGGAAATCCTGTTCTGAGAGATTCAAAAGTTGGTTGATGGTGCGTCACGTAGTTTATTGATATCCGTGCAGGTTACTCACATTCTAGACTAGTGTGTTATGGGTGAGAGTATAATTTCAATTGAGCGTATCCGCATTTGCGTGGGGTAAAGGGGGAAACTATTCCAGTACACCTGGACAGAGTTGAAACCCCGTTTTCTCCATACCAGGCTGACGCCTTTATCATTGTTCCCACCGGTGCGGGACTCCGGATTTAGATCCACTTTCCTACATTCATACGTCAATCATTATGTCCTATTGTTGTCATTCCCTGTCACTTTTGACAGTTGTCGGATGAATACATTAAAACTTTTGTCAATGTTGGCTTCTCGATATTTTATTTTGTGTATCTACTGAAAGATTATGACGATTCCAATAATGGAATCGGTGATAGTTGTGAAAACATAATGAACCTGTGTCGGTGGGCGCGTGGTCTAAATTTCAAGCCAATTTAGTTTGGTTTTCCGCTGATGGAGAGATCGGGCTTCAAACACCGCTTGGGTGTATTTGAGGGTTGATTTTATAAATGATTTCCTACTCTCCCTCTACACAAATACGGGTATATTTATTCTAAGGTTTACAATTTGCTCATCCATACTACTGCCTAGATTAGCGAGATTAATGTATTATATGAGTAAAACTCGAACAAATGGGGAGACGCGGTGTAAAATAAAACAAATAAATGGTACGGTGCACCGCACAGACTATCTAAACAAATATATTTACTCAAAAATAGTAAGATAAGTGAAATTGAATAATATACATTGTTAAAGAAACACTCCACCAAAGAACATTCATAAAATTATATACACAGAACAGAAACATATTGAGAAAACTTAACATATCTGTTCACCAAAGGGCATACACATCAATTTACCGGACCTTGATAAAAAAAACATATATTTGGCAATATCTCTGAAACGATTAGTTTTATTAAAAAAATATTTCAATTAAAAGTTTTATTATTTTGAGTAGTACGACAAAATGTATTGATAAGTTTTTTGAATCTCAAATACTTGCTGAGTTATGGTCAAAATTTAAAATTTCCGCGTGTGTAAGGTACCTTCTTAGTAATTTTCATGGCAAAATGAAGTTTGCCATTTTTTTTTATGATGGGCCTAGATACAAAATGGTATCAAAATCGCTAAAACCTATTTTGATTAAATATATTTGTATTCGTTTCACCCGTGTAAACTACTTTTAATTTAAGTATTGGATGTATAATTCCAAACCCACCTCTATGGTAGCTTATGAACACCATAGATACCAAGTTAAAGTCCTATCGGCAAAATAGTTTAGACTCAAGCCCCAGTAACAGACAAACGCATCGCATGAATTACTTTTTTGAGTTCAGGGAGTCATGAAACGTCTAAATACATCAAAATTTAAATTTCATTTTTTTTACGATCACAATTCTTTCTCCACCAAAGGGGTGAGAGAAAGTAAAAAAACAAACAATTAGCACTATTTTGGATAGTAGCATTTAGCAATTATTTGTTTACTTAAAACGTAAATTTTTATTTATATTGTTAGTGGTATTTGAGGTGCTCTTTATTACTATTATTATTATTATTAGCACCGCGTCTTACTACCCGTTCGGGTTATACGCACTTACGCTAATGTGTAATGGTAGGGTGATTGTGAGATGAAATGGAGGACCTACAGTTTAACGTGGAATCCGAACCACGGTGGAGGCCTGGCATTCCCAACATTCACAAGATGTCTTGTCAGAGGTGAAGGAAGGGTTTGGTAATCAGATAAATCTGTGCCGGGACCGAGGATTGAACCCCGGCCGCCAGCATAGAAGTCTGACACCTTACCCCTAGACCGCCAGGTCACCTGCTCTTTATCAATCAATTAATTATATACACGACTTACAAACTAAAATACATATAGAACGGACAAAGGACACTATTTCCCGGACGTCAGCTTATAACTCTGAAAGGGGAATACCCAATTAATTAATTCAATAACGATTTTTTCGTGCATGTTTAAAATCAAACCCTGAACATATTAAAAAGTAAGTTCTCCTAACATTACAAATATCAAATTATATATTTTCTTAAATGGTCCACAAATTACGTTAATTAGGTTATGCCCAAGTTGAACCGTTTGTTGAACGGTCTGACACTTTAAACGAATCCTAAATTATTCTGACCAGGGAATGAGCCAGACATATTGACGGCCTTCACTTCGTTTCAGCCACGCTGAGCTTATTCATTCCAAACCATGTTTAAAAATGGATTTATTTAATTAATAGGTACCCGCGCCGATGGTCACGTGGTCTGAATGTCAATCTCATTAAGTTATATTTGCCGGTGACGGGGAGATTGAGGTTAGAATCCCAGCCTGGTGTAGTGAGGGTGGTTTTCCCTCTCCTGACACGCAAATGTGGGTACATTTTCTTTAGTTTCTACCGTCATTATCTCTATTATACTGCGTAATAAAGGTATGCGTACAACTTGAACGGTTACTAAGGCAAAGCGAAAAAAGGAAACAAGGAGGATAACTTTGAGAAAATGCACCAGCATTAGCGTGGTGAGAGGTGTGAAAATTACAGGGGAAAATCACGTAAAGACAACCATCCTCAGTGCGTCCGGCCGGTATTCGAATCGAAACCTCCACCTAACGACTTCAACGTAAACGACAACCAAGTACAATTTGAGGGTAATGCCTTAGACCGTGTGGCCGTCGTTGTAGATCATTGCGACTGTAGTAGACACACTCTGTGGAGCTTGTCCCCCGCGTACTGTATTTCCTGTGCCTCTGACGTCACATATTTACGTAATCCAGTCTCATTACACGCTCGTTGGATGCTGGGCGCGTTATTGGTCTGATAGGTGGGCTGTTCCCTATCAATCACTCGCTTATAATACACTACAACCCGTTAGTGAACAGCGCGTAAACGCTACGGTCGTTCGAGGGGATTACAGGGGCGTGACACATGACACATACAAAAATATTTAATTAATCATTTATTAACACGTCTAGTCGCACGGTTAGCGCGTCTAAGCTACCCGAGGTGTCTGAATTCGGTTTCGCAAGATTTAACAGGAGAATAAAAAATAAACAAAAAACTGGACATTAATTTACTTAAGGGTGCGACCCGTCTTGGTGGCGTAGTTAGCGAACGTGCTAGTTTTGTATTGAGCTAGACTGCTGAGGATGAGGAGATCGAGGTTCGAATCTAGGTCGGGTGAACTGTGGATGGTTTTTTCCTCAATGGTTTTCCACTCACCCTCCACGCAAGTGTGGGTCCATTTCCTCTAAATTCAACCTCCCAATTCCTAACCCATTAGCGTAATTAGTGCTTAAGTGTATAACCTGAACAGGGTGCTAAATAAAAAAATCTTAAGGGTGCAGATCTACTCCGGCGCAAGTTTGCGCCCAAGATGCGCCGTTTTTTTCCATTTCCCTACTTACCAAGCAAGGATCAAATTGGTGGAAAGAACTAGCGTAGCGCTGGCATAACGTCATTATTTGAGCTTTTTTTTTTTACCAAGCCGTGTAAAACATTTACACCAAAGTTAAAGCTGCTTTATTTTAAATCTCTAATGAAAATGGTAGAAAATACAAATAATACTACACATTTTTTCTTATAAGCCAGTAATTAAATTAGAATGTATATTTCTGGACGCTTTTCAAACAATACTACTAATCATTATAAAGTACCTATCTACATCATTAGTCTAAGGATTTTGTTACACCGTAATAAAACATTGAAATAAACTTTAAAACATGTTTTAAAAATACTCGTATACTTACACGCCAGCTTTAGTGACGAAATGATTTAGGATCCAAGCGGAATACAAAACCTCTTTGGATCGAGAAAAATAATCCACAGGCGATTGTTTTATTTGATACGGTTTTTCTTAGTTCAATATTGCTTTGCTTATAATAATGAAAGAAATGTCATGCTGTTATATGAATGAAAAATACAACAATATCAGGTAATAACTTTCAGTGGCGGCGCGTGGTATTTATTTTTGGTGGGGCCAGGTCAAAGATTTCTGATGATTTTTTTCTCACCACATGTTAACATATTGAATTAACATATCGATTACTCTGTTGTTGAAGTTTGGAAATTTAGGAATTTCTTCCTTATCTATAGAACAAACAACCAGCGAATTTAACCAATCTTATCTCATGGTGTTCCTAAGAAACGTTTTGATTCTTTTTAAAGTTCCCCGGTTCATGACCGCCACAGTATTTTAGGGATTATATTACTATGCCTAATCTATGCCTATTTTTTGACACATGTTCATTTTGTTTTTGAACGGAAATTTTGGCCGCGGAGTCTGTGATGTAGTATTTACTACACCAAATGTTTAAAACCTACATATATTTTCCAAATAAATTATACATTTCTCATGCTTTTTAATTCTTTCACTTAAATATTTAAAACCCTTATTGTCTACCGTTGTCCCCAGCACCACACCACTAAACAATAAACATATAAAAACAAAATCCAATAACTCACTGTGTGCAGAGAATGATGCTCCATTTCATATTAATGTTTTTTACAAACTATAAAATAAAAAGAAAGAAAAACAATATTTTTGTATGTTCAAAAAGTGTTGGTGGGCCCGGGCACCTGTGGCCCCTATGGACGGTCACCCCTGATAGCTTTGTTACCTCATCTAAGCTTAATATACATGGTAAAATATTGTGTGATTGCAAGACGTATGTTATTTTAATTCCTGTTAACATTAATTGGAGAACAGTTGGTTAAATGTCTTCTCAGGCATTTACATTACAATAATATACCGCCATTTTAATTGTTCAACAAGAGGTTATTTAAATGTTGCACCTACTCTTAAATGGGCGCTAATAAACGGTCAATTTTTTTTCCCAAACTGTGCCTGTTCTTTTTAATGAATACGGATCTAAGCTCATCTTTTAAAGTTGCTATGGAACATAATTATATTTGCTTCTTTTAGAATGTAATCCAGACCCTGTTGTTGACGATATAGTGTAAAGTATATGGTTTAGGAGGATATATTAAAAGAATTCCACGACTATTAGTCTGGAGATTGGATTAGAAAACCACAAGTTTAAAATCGCCCTTAATGTGTCCGGTCGCCATTCTAACACCCAATTTACCAAAGGCGTTCGTTCTTTGCGAGAAATACCTACCTTTACTCCTTGACTATGATTTTGACTTCGACTTCGCCCGCCTCGTCTTACTACTACTACTCCAGTTTATCTGAATACTGCCACAATTGGGGTATAGCTGAGGATGACAGAATTTAGAGGAAATGGATTTGAATTTTCGTGGAGAGAAACGGAAAAATTTATTGCACATCAGTTTAGGATTTGAATTCTGACTTCGAGCAACATTAATTTATGTTTTTATTGAAGTTATGTTTTCAACCATAAAGTAATCAACTATTTAGTTCCAAACAAACAAAAACATAGCGGTGCAGTAATAATAATAATAATAATATTTAGCACCGCGTCTTACTACCCGTTCGGGTTATACGCTTTAAGTACTAATTACTCTAATGGATTAGGGAATGGTAAGGTTGAATTAGAGGAAGTGAACCCGCATTTGCGTGGAGGGAGAGTGGAAAGCCATTTAGGAAAAACCACCCTCAGTTCACCCGACCGAGATTCGAACGTCGATCTCCCCGTCCTCAGCAGTCGAGCTCAACACGACAAGCGCGTTAGCCAACTGCGCCACCGAGGCGGGTAGCGGTGCAGTAGGATCGACACAACATGAACAATACTTGTTCATGGACTAGTGAGATTTTTATTAGAAGGAGATTGGATATATTATGTTCATACGATATTCCGCTTTTTTTTTACTAACCTGGAAGGTAAGAAGCGCCTGACGTATCAATATTCAAGATGCTATCACTTAATATAAAACAGCGCCACTATCTGACTCTGACTAAATTTAATAAATGTGCTTTTTCTTTAAACCCCCCCCCCCTCAATATTAACGTTAATTTTATAAACTAAATAATTATACTAGCATCCGGCTTATAAATGGCATCAATATTATATCATACACTACGCTCAATACTCCCGGTAACTAATTTTATCACTTTTAAAAATAGTAAACTCCAATTTCACTAACTACACATTTTCTGACCATGTTGGGAATCAAACCCCGGTAAACCTAGCTGAGAAAGTATAATCTCTAACGACCCAGCTGAGCAGTCAAACAACACAAATAATTGAAATTTAGTGTTGTTTTGTAATTCTAGAGAACAGTTCAGTTCATTATGCTTTACAGAATTCATCGGGATATGCTTGGATATAGGGTGGGAAACTAACTACCGAAAAAAAAACCCCACCGCCAGTAAACCCTCGAGAATAACTCTAAAACTATTTGTGTGACTCTATTTACAATCCGATTTTTATAGGAAGAAACTTTTAGACAATACAAACATATTTTTAAGCCATCATAGATAGAAATAACTATATTATTAGAGTTATTGATAATAGTTATCACAAGGGACAGCAGCAGATAAAGTTCGTTCACGGTAGGAGTTTACCTGGGAAAGGACTTTTTTCCCTACCAGAAATCTATTATATAGTAGGATATTGGTAAGAAAAAAGACCTTTCAGAGGTAAACTCCTACCGTGAATGAAGTATACCACGACCCGACGTATGAATACGTGAAAGTAGATCTAGAAACTTTTTTCAACTGTCAAGATAAAGATCTTCATATGTAAATTGGACTGTACGTCTGAGTACCATTAAGGCAACACATTAAATTAGAAAATGCATTTGATTTGACCTCTTAGCTTATCATGTCGCTGTTATGTTTATTTTGGATATTATTATGCTTTTGTGCCAATAGTAACTCTCATTGGCTTCAAAAGTTGCCACTTTATATTACTCTAAGCATTTTAAACAAATAACTAACTAAAATACATCCTTTTTTCTAGTAGTCAGAGTTTCTGACTACAGATTCAGATGTTCCGGGTTCTACTCCTGGCACTTCCAAAATGTATCTGATACGCTGTTGGTCTAGAACGGGCTTAAACTCAGTCTCGCGAGGACACGCGAGGAGATACTTAAATAAAGAAGTAGCAGCTCCGGTTTAGAAAACTGATATCAATGGCTGGAGGGCTCGTGTTGACCACGTGACACCCTCTATCCGCAAACGTTAGCACTATCACCGTTAACGGCGGCGGCATAGCTCGCTCGCGGCCTCACACCACGGAGAGTGTAATATATTTACTATCACGTTTACAGTGGAATGGAAGTGTTCGCAAATCAAAGTCCTCAATTTTGAAATTCTTATGACAGTACCCTTTAGTCGAATTAGATAAAATATTTCTTCACTAGATAGATTTGGTTTAATTTTCCCTTGAAATTTGTCTTGTTCAAATTCCACAATATCCATGACATATATAAAATAACTTCATATTATTTTGTGTAAACAATTAAATTAAAATTTATTTACTCGGAGCGATATTTTATATATTCTGACCAAAAAAAGTGTTTTTAAATAAAAAGTTAAAAAATATCGACTTTAGACTCCTTTCAACCAGCATCTGAACACACGGGGTACTAACGACTGAATCTAAGTGGTAGAAGGAAGTACATCCGCGTGGAGAGAGGATGGAAAACCACATTAATATATAACTCTTCTAAGTTCGAGCTTCTCCCGTTAACAGCAATAATTTGTCTAGTGCTAAACTAGTGGTTTAGACCACGCAGCCATCGCTGTGGATGACTTTTAGAAAAAATATTGCATTAGAAATCTTCGACTAAAATAATATATAGGGTTGTATACAATTTTTTATATGATAGAGAGTTTTTAAGCTAATTATTTTTATTATGTAAAACCATTAATAAGCCTATTTAAATGAGTCCAAGAACTGATAATAATAATAATATTTAGTACCGCGTCTTACTACCCGTTCGGGTTATACGCTTTAAGTACTAATTACTCTAATGGATTAGGGATTGGGAAGGTTGAATTAGAGGAAGTTAACCCGCATTTGCGTGGAGGGAGAGTGGAAAACCATTTAGGTAAAACCACCCCCAGTTCACCCGACCGAGATTCGAACCTCGATCTCCCCGTCCTCAGCAGTCGAGCAGCTCAACACGACTAGCGCGTTAGCCAACTACGCCACCGAGGCGGGTTTCAAGAACTAATTAATATAAAATACCGGTCTATAAATGCTGAGTTTTAATTACATCCTCAATCATTATCAAGAATAGACAATTTAAAGAAAAAACACATTTTTTTTAAAAACATTCAAAGAATGCCTTGTCGGTAACTGAAGGCTCTTCAAATCAAAGTCGAGCACGCATGTGGACACCGCTAATGACCTTTAAGTGTCGACGAGTCTTTAAAAATATAGCGTAAGCATAACTATGTAGGTTATAATATTACTGTAATATTTAAAATATACTTTCCAAACAAAGCTACATCAACATAATATGTCTTACACACTAAATCATAGTCGAATCGTTGAGGTCTTGGCTCAGATAGAACATCAGAGTAATCACCGAAACTGACAATGTCAATTAAAGAACAAAACCTAATCACAGTTTAGTTTGATAATAAGAAACACCATATTATGGTTAAGATATTTAAGAGACTTACATTTTTTGATTTATAAAATTAAGCTAGGACTACAGCTAGAATTGAATAAAAAGTAATCTAGAGATGGGTCGAATCCAGGGGCGCACACATAAATTATTATTATTAGCACCGCGTCTTACTACCCGTTCGGGTTATACGCACTTACGCTAATGTGTAATGGTAGGGTGATTGTGAGATGAAATGGAGGACCTACAGTTTAACGTGGAATCCTAACCACGGTGGAGGCCTAGCATTCCTCACATTCACAAGATGTCTTGTCAGAGGTGAAGGAAGGGTTTGGTAATCAGATAAATCTGTGCCGGGACACAAGATTGAACCCCGGCCGCCAGCACAGAAGTCTGACACCTTACCCCTAGACCACCAGGTCACTCCATAAATTCTTCTTACTGTAATGATAAATAATAATTTCATTAGATTAAATAACTTACATATTCATAACATGAAGGGGATTTAACGTTGTTAAATCATTGCTTAGTATTATAATTTTATTTTATCTTTCTTGTTCGCCCCGGGTGAGGGGGGGGGGGCTTCGGACCCCTCCCCCGTGTGTGCGTCTATGGTCGAATCATATATTTATTGAATCTAAACTTTAAATTTTCTTCCAAATCTTAAATATTAAAAAATTAAAAAATTTTGTTAGGTGACTTATATCTAAAATATAATTTAAAAGAGTTATTTAAGGCTTTGTTCAGCTAACAAATGATATGTTGTTTGTCATGTAACTTCATACACAGCAAAGAACACACTTTATTCTGGTAAATTAATATATTAATACAATTTTGTCATTTTGTGTGTGTAATTTTGCTTCTCTACAAACTACACAAGTTTATATAATTCCTTTTAACAATTGCTTAAAATTTTTATTTGAAGTCAAGGTCTTAATATTTTGTTATTCTAGATACTCTTTAGAGATTTTTTACAAATCCCGAATCTCTTGAAGCCATAGGATTAGAGGTATTCGAGGAATTGAGAATTCGAGAGTCTCGTTTCTATAGTAAAATAAATGAAAAAAAGGTTAGTTATAAAAGAGGAAAAAACTAATGTTTAGATTTTAAAAGAAAATTTTTGCATATTTGTTTTTAATCTCTACAAGTGGAAAGCCTGAACATGTAACGTTCGACATAGATATGAAGACACTATCTCTAAGGCTACAAACGTAAATTGAACAACTTAATTTGCATAAATTCATACGTCAAGTCGTGTAATCTTCAACTATTACGTTTGATAAATGTTATCAATACACGTTAAATAATACTAATACTATTTTATCATTATTAACCACAAATTGATTAAATAATTTTGAAAAGTTATTTTACCATAATACTACTATAGAAAGGCGTGGTAGAATATTATTATTATTATTATTATTATTATTATTATTATTATTAACACCGCGTCTTACTACCCGTTCGGGTTATACGCACTTACGCTAATGTGTAATGGCAGGGTGATTGTGAGATGAAATGAAGGACGTACAGTTTAACGTGGAATTCGAACCACGGTGTAGGCCTGGCATTCCCCACATTCACAAGATGTCTTGTCAGAGGTGAAGGAAGGGTTTGGTAATCAGATAAATATTATAGTTAATTGTTCGCGCTGAAATCAAACACGGCGCTATTCCACAATTTAGATTAACGAGAAAAATAGATATTTGACATAAATATTTTCTGTATTAGGCCTCTATGTTTATTAATTACTTGAAATCCATACAACCCAAACGGGTAGTAAGAAGCATTGCTTGAAGAAAAAAAACACCGCAAAACTATTTATACATTTTGTAAAACACTATTTTGCACAGTTTCGTTTATCCAAGAGAAGTTGATCGTTAATGTTCACACATTATCTCTTAATACTTGTGTATGTGAACATGTATTGTACGCTCCGTTTACGGTTAAATTTTACTGTCTTACCTAGACGAGATCCACTCTGGCCCTATCATATTAGGCTGCACCATAGCGGAAACAAGCAAGGTAAGCTACTGTTGAAGCTAAATGTAGTGCACCTATAAACGCTTGTCAGGAAGTAAGCAAGCTAAGGCGTCAACCTCGTCAAATCTGGTTCACCAGTGACGCAGACGTCGAGCCTCAAATATCGGCTGAGTCTATTTGAAAATGTTTTTCCTCCCGATTATTTTCGACTCATCTCTATGTAAATGTGGGTACATTTCCACTAAATTATACCTGCTTTTTCTCTACCACGTCTGTGTAATTAAATAAGGATGTCCCAGATAGATATAAAAACGCGATGCACAAAAAACAAAAATAAACACCATAGAAGCTACATTATTGGGGCCAACGCTTTGAGATTTAATGTTAAATTACTCATCGACATGAACATCCCAAATATCTCAGAAGAGTGGTTGGTATGCTAAGCCGGACGATCAGGGTTTAAACCCCTGCTATGGTGTCATTTTTCTTTAATTATTATACAATCGCTCAATCAGACCGTCATATTAAAATAAATGTTTGTCCAGACTTAGAAGCTACTATAGACTTAATCCAAGGTCAGCTTAGGTGAAATTCACGAGCATTAGTGGGGAGAAATTACTGGAAACTGGTGTTATTTGTGGAAATGCTTATCGATAATAGGATTCTAGCATGAAGAAAAGTTTAGAAAAAACAATATTTTTTTTTGCTGTCAACAATTTTTTTTTCAATTGTTTTATGGATATTTATACTACCTTTAACAAGTAACAGTTGCGGATTACATTACATGTCGTATGAATGTACATGTAAATAGTTTTAGCGATTCTACTAACGGTCAGACAATGTTCAAATTACCATAATCATACAATGACCTAACTTAGATTTAAACCCGGCCCCACTCCCCCTTTCACACAGATCACATTCCCTTAGTACCTATTACTCACTCTCCCTACTGTCTCATCCATCACCCCTTTCTTCTTCAGTGCTTCCCATACTCTGCATCTACAGTAGCCCCATGGCTTCTTTGGTGCTGACTGACAGCTCACAGCTGACTTCTGACAGTCAACATTTAGGTATATATCTAAATTTTGACTGTCAGAAGTGACAGCTGCTAAACACATGTTTTTTCAGATCATCTGGTTCGGCGTAGGGATACATAATTTGGTCTGGTAACATTTTAAAGCTGTCAGTCAGCACCAAAGAAGCCATGGGGCTACTGTACACACACTGTGGACCTTCCTGGTCTGAATCCACACTGTCCTTTCCTCAATCCTCCTTCCACTTTTCCTCCTCTATATTTTTTCATACAACTTCGCACAGTGGCTCACCAGGGGGGCTCCCCTATAATTTCCACTCTTCTTTCTCTCTCCTTTCTTGAAGATAGGTACTATTATAAACATCTTCCAGTGCTCTGTGATCCTCTCCTCCTGCCATATTCCATCAATCATTCAATACAGCCACTGCTACTCTCACCATCTCGACACTCACTTCATCCCTTCTAGGTTAGCTCCTCCACATTTTCTTGGATAATGTCCACTCCACTTTTTACCCGCCTCGGCGGCGTAGTTAGCTAACGTGCTAGATTCCTTCTGAGCTAGACTGCTGTAGACGGGGCAATCAAGGTTCGAATCTCGCTCGGGTGAACCAGAGTGTTATTTCCTAGATGTTTTCCACTCTTCTTCCACGCAAATGCGGTTTCACTTCATCTAAATTCAACCTTCCTAATCCATTAATGTAAATATTACATAAGCATATAATCCGAACGAGTAGTAAGGCGTAGTGATAAGTATAAGCATATATCCACTTCATTTTCTTCTTCATTCTCCGTGGCTGTGTTATCTTTGAGCAGCTCTTTAAAATACCCTCCATATTTCCCTGAATTCCTCCTTTTCTACCACAACATTCCCATTTTTCGTCCACTTGTCCATCTAAATTCTCTTCTACTCCCCTTTCCTTTCTTCTTTTTGGCCTTATAATTCTGCCTTTCCTCCACCTACCTAATTTGGAACGACTCCCTAAAAGCTCTTTTTTCCCCCGGTAACCCCTTCATTTGTTCTAGAGTTCCACTATGGTGTTTTCTTTCATCTTCTCTCTACGATGGTTCTCCCGCACACCTTTCCAGCTGCTTCCACCAATCTCCCCCATTCATTCACCCCTGTACTGACCTCGTCCCTTGGTATCTGGAGCCCTCTCCTATATTCTTCATCTCTCAACGTCCATACTGTTAATCTCATTTCTTGATTTTCTGCTGTCCTCTTTTTTTTCATGGATATTCCAAATACATTTAAATTTTCAATACTTAATGGCATTTAAAATTAATTTTCTGGAACAATTGATAATATCAGCACACGATTTCTAAATGAACTTAATCCCAGAACAGACACTGCACCCGTTACACGGCCGTCAGTTCACCACTTTGAAAGGTTGAACTCCATTATCCGTGATTATAAATTATTCTGCCGTGGTGGAAGTTGAGCGCTCAGTGGGATGACCAAGCTTTTCAACTGTATTTTAGATGACCAGCCAAACAGCAAACACCCGAACCCAAACGTAATAATTCAACATCCGTAAAACCCGCACCGTGGACTAAATGCCAATATCATCAAGTTTGATTTTCTGGTGATTTGGGAGGTTGGAGTTCAAATCCAGGCCGATTGTATTAATGGTATGTTTTTCTTAAATGGTTTCCCACTCTCCCTACACGTATATTAGTGTACATTCTTACTCGAGTAGTGTAATTATCACTATAATTACTATTTACAAACTATGTAACTCTGTTGTGAGGGGGGAGCTCAAGTGTCTAGATAGTGCAACATCGGGGAAGGGGAGTAAATCAGTGTTACGTAACAAATATATTGTACTTAAACGCTAGTATTGAAATAATAATGTTATTTTTTTATGTATTCACCGTAAAATACTTATGGATAACTTTGTATTCTGAGTTGTATTAAATCCCTCTTTTAGTGTCACAAAAGCTTCCTTTTGAAATAATTACATTATTTTTTAAAATTATTTATTATTATTATTATTATTATTATTATTATTATTATTATTATTATTATTATTATTAGCACCGCGTCTTACTACCCGTTCGGGTTATACGCACTTACGCGAGTGTGTAATGGTAGGGTGATTGTGAGATGAAATGGAGGACCTACAGTTTAACGTGGAATCCGAACCACGGTGGAGACCTGGCATTCCCCACATTCACAAGATGTCTTGTCAGAGGTGAAGGAAGAGTTTGGTAATCAGAAAAATCTTTGCCGGGACCGAGGATTGAACCCCGGCCGCCAGCATAGAAGTCTGACACCTTACCCCTAGACCGCCAGGTCACCATTTTTTGATTTAAAAAGCGGCGTAACACCTGTTAGAGGGGAAGGAATCAGGCTAAATTTCTACTTGGTGTAACATGGTGGTCAACATTAAGAAAATAGCGTCACGTGTTGCAATATCCAGGTAAAACCCATACACGACTAAGCCATGAAAGGATCGAACTCGATTCAGCCGCATCAGTAGACACACGGATTACATGTCAGACTTATCTGGTCAGGTTTACCGGTGTAGGGGCCGGGTTTACTAAGGGGTTTATTTTCATATTTTTTTGACACCGTTTCTCCCTATTTGTTAGGGTTTTACACATATGTACTAATTACGCTAATGTGTTAGGGATGAATAAGGTTGATCTAATAGGAAGTGTGCCAACATTTTCTTGGATAGAGAGAGGATTTTTTTAAAGGAAAAATGATCCCTTCTACACCCTACCGATATTTGAGCTTCGAATTCCTCGTCATTTAAAAAAGGTTTCTCTTTCTATCCGTAAGCAAATGCAAGTATATTTCCACTGATTTCTACCTTCCTCATTTATAAACTATTAAAGTAAATATAATGCATTTAACCCGGCCGGATAGTAAGAAAGGGGGAGGGGAGATTTATGGTGGTTAGGATCGAACTGGATTCTCTCCGAGCCCTCTAACTGACCTCTCTAACCACTCGGCCAAGGTGAAGGTATATACGTATGTTGTTGCCATGTTGCGTTGACGAACACTCGCGACCTTGACAGTATCCTAGGCTGTCCTGTCACACCTCACCTGTCCAATGAAATAGCGTGGGGGGACACCAACTTATCACAACCCTCTCTTTTTACCGCCTTGTGTCTTGATTACAACGCAGTTATACTCTGTTCCGACAATTCACTTCATGTCTCTTGTTCCATTTCACAAAGGGTCAAGTCTTGTGACGAGTGAACACTCGTATTTTAGCAAGAAACTACAAGTATTGTTTGTTTCACATGGCTATAAGAGTCATACGGTTAGTGACTAGCGAACTACAGCCGAAACATTCAGTCCAGTCACCATAGGATTGGTGGTAACTGGCAGTTAGGCAGCTACAAGATTTTTATTGCAAACATTGTTTGAAACTTACTAATGTAGAAATAGTTATTATTTTATTAGTAATACTGTATTATCAATAAACGCTTCAAATAATACTTCCCTAAGGATCACTGTATATCATAATTGCGTTTTTTTTCGTAACTTTTTTAACCACCGTGTTTTACTACTTATTCAGTTTAAACACACATATGATAATTTCTCTTATGTCGTAGGGATGGAGAAGGAAGCATTTTAGAGGTAATCTACCGGCATTTGCCTGGAAGGAGAGTGGGAAACCATTTAGGAAAAATCACCTCACTAGACTCGACCAGGCTTCTAACTCCGATTTCCCCGTCTTCAGCAGGCCAGTCAAACATGAGACTGACGCCTTATACCAAATGGCCACTAAAGAGGCTCGTAACTTATTGAAAGAGCAAAGCATATTAATAAAATGATTGTATTTTTTTATTCCGTGGTTGGGGCAATGAAATAAATGATAGTGCATGAAATAATAATTTAAAAATTATTATACTCACACTTGTATCTTCTTATAACTGGCCACTGAAATAAATACATAAATAAGTGTGTTCAATAATTTAGAAAAAGGAACCATACGAAATGTTGACTTCACAATAACACTTTTTAACTTTTAAACACACAAGAATGAATACAACCGAACACATTTTCAAATAACGTCATCAACTGCATTTTTTTCGGCTAGCTTGCCAGATTAATTAATTAAAAGAAGGCAGCCTTTTAAATACTCTCGTTTGTAAATAATTTTAAGTGACCTACAGACTCAGCTCCACACACAAGAAACGTCAAAACGGTTATTTTTGTAAGTTTGTGTTTCAATAACGCAAAAACCCTTTAAAAAATGATAAAAACACAGATGGTTTGCTATGAAAGTTTTGACTGCTAATGAAAAGTGGCAGCAGCTCAAAACATTAGATCATAATATGGTTTGGCTAATGGATACACAAGGGTAGATCCTGTAACTTTTTCTAGCTGTCAGCTACCATCACTCCAATGGCGATTGTACTGTAACTATTTTAGGTTTGGGTGATAGGGGCTTTGTTGCACAAAACCAAACACTGTCAAATAGTCCAGAAATTGTATTTGATTCATTAGGTGATTAAATTATTATTATTATCATTATTAGCACCGCGTCTTACTACCCGTTCGGGTTATACGCACTTACGCTAATGTGTGATGGCATGGTGATTGTGAGATGAAATGGAGGACCTACAGCTTAACGTGGAATCTGAACCACGGCGGAGGCCTGGCATTCTCCACATTCACAAGATGTCTTGTCAGAGGTGAAGGAAGGGTTTGGTAATCAGATAGATCTATGCCGGGACCGAGGATTGAACCCCGGCCGCCAGCATAGAAGTCTGACACCTTACCCCTAGACCGCCAGGTCAAGGTGATTAAAGATCATTGATACAAGTGTTAAACCGCAAGATTGTAATCTTGAAGTATGCTTGTTAGTTTTGTTAACGGAATACATTTCTACATCTAATGTTCTATCGCAGAGGTAGGCAAAATATTTTACAATGTAGCCACAGTTGTGGGTAATGGGAATTTAAATTCCCCACAACGTGTAATCAGTGAGAAATTACTTTTCTCTAACCCACTTTTAAAACGACACAAACTGGGTGAACAAGTTTATTCAAAAAATGTACATTTCGACAACACACTACAACTAATATCCTCGGGCACAAAAGTTGACATTCTTTTTGTCTGAAGGCAGAGAGATGAAACGAAATGTTGGAAATGGGAGTGAAGGGGAGTATTTGATGACAGTGTTGCGCCAGTGATTCATACAAAAAGTGAAGTGCTTCCAACTATATGCAGGAAATATCAAGTTACAACCAGCTCACGCCGTCAGGAAACCTTGATCTTACCGTGAGAGCTGGGAAACTCAAATTCGGCACTTCTTTGGCCAATTCGCCACTTGTGGCGATTGGCGACAGAGTTGTCTACCCCAGTTCTATAGTATATACCCTTCGTTTACCGTGAACAGTTTCAAGCTTGCCTTACATTGATCTTCTATGGGGTGACTTATAAGTTGGGACTATTGTTAAGGCCTACAAGATAAGACTGCTACCTTTTAGGGTACACGGAGTATACACTCCCTTTAAGGTGAAAGTGTGGTGACCTGGTGGTCTAGGGGTAAGGTGTCAGACTTCTATGCTGGCGTCCGGGGTTCAATCCTCGGTCCCGGCAAAGATTTATCTGATTACCAAACCCTTCCTTCACCTCTGACAAGACATCTTGTGAATGTGAGGAATGCCAGGTCTCCACCGTGGTTCGGATTCCACGTTGAACTGTAGGTCCTTCATTTCATCTCACAATCACTCTACCATTGCACATTAGCGTAAGTGCGTATAACCCGAACGGGTAGTAAGACGCGGTGCTAATTAATAATAATAATAATAATAATAATAATAATAATAAGGGGAAAGCCTGCACTTTTTCCTTATACGTGTACGTAATGGGCCTGTTTCACTAATGCGTGTGCTACACTAGGCGACTTTACTCGCCGCTACTTCAGTAGCCACTTCTAGTAGCCTTCAAGTGACCAAGTGTGACAGCGTAGTCGTCACTCTCGTATCCAACTAGCTATTGAAAATAATCGTGGCTTCTTGAATTGACATGCTCAACTCTTCTCGCCAGTAGTGCTCTACTCCACGTTCACGTGACCTGGTCATCGGTACTAACAGCGTGGGAGTAGCCTGGTGTGACAGCCAAGTCACGTTTTCATCGCAGCAGTAGTCTTTAATGAGATGCGTTTGCGCGTTGAGGTGTGTTTGTTTATCATCGGTCTCAGAAATCAAAAGTTTTCAGGTGGTCAGGCAATTATATGATCTGGTTTTTGAACATATATCAGAAATATTAGGAATTGTGGCTTGTGGCACACAGCAAATGAAAACTATATCCCAAGAAACACTCGGGAAGACCACATTTCGCCAAGTTGTATCGTGAACTGAACGTTGTGGGTTTCAAAATTTAGGGTGAAAATACCGAGAGAGAGAGAAAAACAACTCAAGAAATGCATACAAGCTGTCGTAAAACGTGTTGACGATGATCGATAGACGGCATTTTCAAAGGTGTGCATGGACTAGACCGGCCTACTCGCCGTGACTAAAAGCAGAAAACAGTAGCAACGTGTGACAGGCGAGTAACAGCTACTAAGAAGTGGCGACTAGTATCAGCTACTAGATAGCAGCGAGTTAAGTCGCCTCGTGTAACACAGGCTTGGGAAAGTCTTGTCAAGCGACTGATATAACCGTAACAAGTGACTAGTAGCTGTCCATTTTAATTTCTCGGCGATATTTTGTTCACTAGTCGCAGAAAGAGGCAAGTTGACAGGTGTGACGGCTGTTCGAGCAATGGCTATGTCGGTTTGTTAAACAGGCCCCATCTGGTGGTTCTTCCTCCACCACCCACCGAGTATTATTACCCGTTCTGGCTGTACGCAATTTAATTACACTAATTGGGTTAGGACGAGGACGGTATCTTCTTCTTCTTAAGTCAACAACCCAAGTGTTGGTTTGATGGGATTTCTATTTATCTGGAGCTGGGCATGCACTCAGTTCTTCGACTGGATAGTGCTGCCTGCATTATCCAGTAGAAGTCGCATGCAATAGGGAAGTTCTGGAAGTGTGGTGGTTCTTCGTTGCCTTCCACACTGAATTTATATGAGTGAGCGTGAAAGGGCCCAGCATTTTTGCCGGAAAGATGTCTTTACATACCTCCCGGAGTTCTTTTACATGCTACAATTGACATGGGACCGATGGCTTTACCTCACATCCGAAGGAAGTTGTGCAACGTATGTTCATATCTCAATAAAAATCCGTCGTCCTCGGCTGGGTTTGCACACCAAACATATCTAGTCCTGAGGCGAGAAATTTTCTCTAAGACCACCGAGGTTAACGAGGAAATTGAAAGAAAATGTATATTTATTTTCATGGAGGGTTGTTGGGAAACCATTCAGGATAAAAACACCCTTAATACATATTGGCTGGATTTGAACCCCAAATTTCCCGCCATCGATAAACCAGACTTAATGGACCTCTTATATAGTCCACGTCTTTACCGATACGGGGGAATACTTGTTAATAATTGCCTGAGTACAGTGTGTTAGAGATATTCAACTTATACAACTTGAACCGATTTATTATATTGGCACACGACTTACAAACTAGCCTGAACAATATTGTATTCACAACACTCCATCATTTGTCACGTCATCCATCTGAAAGATCGGGCTGGAGTGTAATGAGATTAACTGGATATGACTAGCTCAAGATAGAGATAGGGATGAGGTGTACTGGATAGAACTAGCTCAAAATAGAGATGGGGTGTAATGAAGTGGACCTGATAGAATTATCTCAAGATAGGGATAGGGTGTAATGAGGTGGACTGGATATAACTAGCTCAAGACAGAGATGAGTTGCATACTTCCGTAAGTGCGGCAATAAGCCTTCGAGTTCCTAATGCAAGAGTATAGAGCGTGTAAAAAAACTTGGTAGTCGACGTACTACCCCTACCCCTTCGTGAATCGAGTTTAAACTTCCAGATTTGACAACGAGCTTCTTGGTAAATATTTTGCTCAAGGAATCTTAACAAATTGTCTTAACATTTATGAAAAAATATGGTGTCATTCTAGGTGTAGAGTTTGAATGTGTTGAGGCAAGCTATGCAATTATAAACCTAGTACTTATTATATTCATATTAGCAGATAAATACGTATTTATGAGCTTGTATCTGGCAAAAATGTAAACCAAGGGAGTACAATACATACTGATTTATAACGAATATAAAACTCCCCGAGGTCGTAATTACAGACATAAATGGTGTAGTAGACTACCTTATTCATTCGGAGCGGGGAGGCTATTTTTCAAATCCAAATGGGTTTGATAACGATTTTTTTCTTCGTTATTCTCTTCAGACGAAAGACGAAGTATTTCCTTAAAATCACTTCTTATTCCGAAAAAAAATGATGGGGTTTAATTTTTGATCCGCAATCTTGTGATATCTCATTCTATCTCCAGTCTAATTCTTCTTCCTTAACCTTCGTCCTTATACCAGTGTAACATTTCGGGCAACTATAATGAAAAGTAATGCACCCCAAAACAGCCACATATATTTGCGATTCGATTATGGCTCGTACTTACAGTGCGAGGTTATGGGGTCATTGACGACTTTGAAGTGGGTAGGCGTGACATGATTTCCGGTTGGTTTGCTATTCGCCATGTCCTTCCGGTGTGAGTGGGACCCGTGATACGGTACATACAATCCAGGTCGCACAAATCTGTTGGTGGGAACCGCATGGATGTTAAAATATGAATAATTTATGATGGATCTTATTGCCAAAGAGCTAGTTGCGCGGCTTCATGCTTGAATCTGACACGGGGGTGGTTGTTTCGATCCCCGATGGGGACTTTTTTTTTATGTCGCTACCTACCCTCATTTCAAGTATATTCTAGGGGTGCGCTTACTTAAAATTCTCCTGTGTCTCGATCTCTCCTATTGGTTTAACCATACTTTTTGATAGGCTATTCAATGTGCATTTTTTGCACATGACTTACAAACTTTCTTAACTATAAATACATATAATAACAAGTTATCATGCCGTTAATTCATCTATGTAACAGGGGAAACTCCAATGTCATCAACCTCGGTCCCGGCAAAGATTTATCTGATTACCAAACCCTTCCTTCACCTCTGACAAGACATCTTGTGAATGTGGGGAATGCCAGGTCTCAACCGTGGTTCTGATTCCACGTTAAACTGTAGGTCCTCCATTTCATCTCACAATCACCCTACCATTACACATGATCGTAAGTGCGTATAACCCGAACGGGTAGTAAGACATGGTGCTAATAATAATAATAATGTCATCAAAGCGTATAGCCTGAACAGGTAGTAAGACGTGGCGCTAAAAAACCCATCAATAATACTTTTTTTGTTGCCATGTTGTGATTATACATACATACATACATACATACATACATACATACATACATACATACATACATACATACATATGTATATATAAATATATGCCTATAGAAACTTTATCTTAGTAACCATCTTGGAACCCTTAAAGGAAAACCCATATCGGCTATATTCAGATTTTCTGTTGGCAAGATTTTTCTTACTCTCTTTACTAATATATTAATAGTCGAAAATTGAATTTAAAATTTGCTATTTTTTCTTTCTCCAAAACAATAATTAGGCCCACTTAATTGTACAAAGTATGTTTCAAAATAGGTTTGCAAATCTTTTCTACTCTTCATTATCTGTTTGCATATTTATTGGGCTTCTTGCAGACGTTGCAAATTAGAGTGATAATATATTTTTATGATGGCTCTAGAGATGCAAAGCTGAGAATATATATTTAACAAAAAAAAAAGGGTTTAAATGGTTTGACTCAAGGAAAAATTGAAATGCATAAACTAAATCTTTTCTATAAAATATGAGATACTCCCTAAAGTAATGAGCTAATGTTATAAATCTGTTACACATCATGTTTCTGGCAAAATGTTTGCTAACTTGGGCCAAATCCGACCAAAAGAAGTTTCCGGGATGAAATAAATTTTGCGGCAGGTGTCTTCGCGTGTTCGTTCCCTTCTCTGATGGAAGGCGCTATAATCAATTTAGCCCCTAAGCATGGTTCACTTTGATTTAGATAAGTAGGAACTTTTTTTGACATTTATAAACACTATTTAAACTATTTAATACATTTATAAGTTAATTCATGTTATATTAAATTGTATCTTTTAATAGAAAAATGTATGAAATAACTAAAGTAAGTAAAATGTTATCAATGTTGACAGCAAAATGTTTGTATTTTCTAAATGTTCTACTTACCATAATCCTACCATAGTTGTAAGTCTGCTCAGCATTCCAGAATCGTCTGAAAGAGTTTGAAGTTTTGATTTGTGGACAAATAACGAGATGCAAAACCACTTAACAGATGAAAAATTATAAAAGTTAGTCACAATTAGGTCATACTAAAACTTTAAACTAAAATTACCGATTTTAACAAACTTTTTAAAATAGTAAATCTTTTTTCCATTATTGTGTTTTGTTTAACACTGTATTTAATGTTCTCGAAAAATCTTTTCATAAACCAAAATTGGAACACTCTCTAGTGTAATTTTCATGTTTAATACAGGAACAATTGAAATAAAACGCATTTACAATTTATGAATGACAGAGATAATGGAGGATGAAATGAATAGAATAGTAATGAAGACATTTATTCTACATTGATAGTCTCATTTACCTACTGAAATTTGTAGTGTTCTAAAATAGTTTAGTAAATTATTCACAAATACTATTGTTTAGGTCGTTCATGAAGCCAGTAAATCGTTTACCCGCTTGGGAAGCGTCAACCCGGGATATTGGAAGCAGTATTTACCGACTGCACATATCGGCACAGGACTTACAAACTACAATACAATTTTTGTAAACTAGATGCTTTTAGAAAATACCTTATTTGCGGCCAAAATTGATAAGATCTTACAATATTATTAATATTATTTTATAGGTATTGTTAATGTACATAAAAAAATAACAGCTGCAGATCACATGAATTGGCGTATGGATGCATGAAAGTAGAGCCTACAACTCTTCTAGCAGTGAGTTTCCTTTTAAAATTGAACTGTAACTCATTCTTAAATGCAACATCCAGCCTCTAGCCTGTAATTAAACCGCCGCGGAACGTGTAGCTCAAAATCCACCGGATGATAAACTCCTCAGCTGGGCTGCTAATCGAACCCCGGGACTCTTAGTTCCGCAGGTAGACGCGTCAGCTATTGAGTTAGTGTCAAACACCAGGATTAGGAAATCCTTGCCACACGCTTCTGAGCCATCGTCTCGCTTTATTACAACTGTTCTAAGTTAGGGTTGAGGGGAGATAAGAGCTTTCAACAGTATTAAATTAAAAAGAGAAGTCCTCTAGACATTTAAGACGAGGGGAAGGGGGGTGATGGGGTAGGAACATTTGTTTAACTCAACGTAACAACGGCGCAAACACAGAATGTAGGCCACTGGAGTTGGAGGAGCCCGTTGTTGGCCGATTAGCTGGTCGTCGGCGGATATTTTGCGACGTTGCAGTGGGTCCTCTCTCTCTCTCTCTCTCACGTTCCCTCTCTTAGACCTTATCACCCATGTCGAATCATTCTTGTGAGTTTGTAATTACGCAGATTAACTCGTGGAGGATATCTGGCGTGTATTGTCTCTAGTTAGTGTTTTGTTGACTGACTATAACTATCTGTGTCCTGTCGTGAAACGAGTACTAGGCTAAGTACATTATTATTATTACCGCGTCTTACTACCCGTTCGGGTTATACGCACTTACGCTAATGTGTAATGGTAGGGTGATTGGGAGATGAAATGGAGGACCTACAGTTTAACGTGGAATCCGAACCACGGTGGAGGCCTGGCATTCCCCACATTCACAAGATGTCTTGTCAGAGGTGAGGGAAGGGTTTGGTAATCAGATAAATCTGTGCCGGGACCGAGGATTGAACCCCGGACCCTCAGCACAGAAGTCCGACAAGGCTAGTTACAGTTTGTGCGTAATTCCACGTGATGATACGAAACTTTAGGGATTCCCTTCCATGTTCAGATAATCCACGGTGTTACCAACATTGATCAGAGAAACATTTTCTGAAGTAGGTCACAAACATGCCCCAACACTTAATTTTTAACACCAGGATTATTAACAGCCCGCATTGCTGGTCGCATAGTCTAACGCGTCACTCTTGTATTAGACAATCAAATACCAGTCGATTATACTGAGAGTGAGATTGCTTGAATGGCTTCTCACTCTGCTTGTATGCGAATGCGGGTACATTTCCTGCTAAAATTATACCTTCCTTATTCATATTTCATTGGTGTAATTAATGTATGGGTGACCTGGCGGTCTAGGGGTAAGGTGTCAGACTTCTATGCTGGCGGCCGGGGTTCAATCCTCGGTCCCGGCAAAGATTTATCTGATTACCAAACCCTTCCTTCACCTCTGACAAGACACCTTGTGAATGTGAGGAATGCCAGGCCTCCACCGCGGTTCGGATTCCACGTTAAACTGTAGGTCCTCCATTTCATCTCACAATCACCCTACCATTACACATTAGCGTAAGTGCGTATAACCCGAACGGGTAGTAAGACGCGGTGCTAATAATTATAATTATAATAATTAATGTATGCGTGGAGTCCTAGCGTGTTCTTGGACGCGGTTTGAAAATATATAGTTAACGACTAAAGGCCGTTTTAATGGTCCAGCTCTGGAAGTCGACCATCTCCAAGTGTACGAATAACAAACAGTTTTGGTCGAATGGAGTATTGGCTGAATATAAGGTGTAAAAATGAGGAAACACACCCGCATCAGAGGGAAGAGAGGTAAAACATCAATAAAAGTAACATTTGGCAAACACTTCAGATTGCATCCAGTTGAAATTCGTATCTTGGTCTGCCAGGTTAACAGCATCCAAGTGTCACACAAGTCTAACGCCTTAAACTGTCCTGTCACACTTATGGGTCCTATGCTGTTTCTGACGCTAGTCTTACCACGCACCATTTTCTAGATAGTTCAGATCTGTGGTGTAAAATTATTAAAATGTATCATTACACTCATTAGAAAGATTCGTTTCTATTTTAAAATCCAATTTTGGTAAATTGCATTAATATTTTCTAACATATAAATGTTGAATGTATATTTTTTTGTTTCTGAACCATTATAAATTAATTACATTTTCCTGATTATCTTTTTACTCCATCGTTCAAGTCCAGATTTAAGCGAATTAGAATTATCTTGCCTAAAAGTCACGGTTTGGAGAGGTGAATTTAAAAATGCATCAGCGTTTTCCTACAGAGATGAATCGTAGAGCCTAGGATTGAAAAAAAAACTGTTGCCACTTACCCATATTCACATTGCACCTACCTAGGATTGAACCATGGCCTAACGAGTCAGAGTACGTTATACTAAAGGTGAAATCAACCTTGCCTGTGTGTGTGTGTGCACTGAGACCACCCTCCCGGGCTATCCGTACATTTACTCTAATGTGTTTGGGATGCATATGGTTGAATTTAGAGGAAATGTACCCGTATTTACTTAAAGGGAGAGCGGGGAGCCACATTTAATATATTCGACCTGAATTCGAATACCACTCTCTCTACCTGTGACCGGCAATGCAGCCTGTGGTTTGAGTTACACCCTAGACCATGTGGCCACCAGGGTGGCTGGTTCTTAATTCATAACAGCGAAAGGTTAAACCCTAATATCATCAACGATGAATATTTATTCCATGTCGAGGAATCGAACCCGGGGTCCCTAGTGCGGTTGACATACTGACTGTTCTGAGTGCTTGAACTTCGTGTGGTTCATGTATTTACACGCTATTTTCTGTTAGTTAGAAGCCCTTCGGATAACACCTAACTTAGGCAGGTAATACAACCCAGACGTCGCATAGTAGTGTTATTTTCTATATACAAAAACTCCATGGCGTGTGCCTTAAAGCTAGAAATACCAATTGAGTGGGGTCGCCGCCATTAACGATGAGAGTGCCAACATTTGCGGATAGGGGGTATCATGTGGTCAGCATAACGAACCCTCCGGTCGTTAATCTCGGTTTTTTATACCGAAGATTCTACTTATTTATATGTGAGGAATGCCAGGTCTCCACCGTGGTTCGGATTCCACGTTAAACTGTAGGTTCTTCATTTCATCTAACATTCACCCTACCATTGCACATTAGCGTAAGTGCGTATAACCCGAACGGGTAGTAAGAAGTGGTGCTAATAATAATAATAATAATAATAATAATAATAATAATAATAATAATACTTATTTATTCAAGTATCTCCTCATTTGTCCTCACGCGGCTTAGTTTGACCCCGTTCCAGAACCACTTCTTCACAGAAAAATCCTGGAAGCTCCGGAGGTCGGACCCAGGACCTCTGTAACTGTAGCCAGGAACTCTGACCGCTATACTTTAAAAATAATTTTAATTAAAACCAGTGATATCGTTTTACTATATTTAACAAATACAACAACATTGAAAAATATTTGCTCCCAATTTAATTGTCAAATGAAGAATGTAGAAACCACACTTTGATACGTTTTCTGGTTGAAGCGTATTCTTGTATTTTATGTCCGTGTAAGTCGGATGTGCGATGGGTTATCAAGACGTGGCTGCCGCAGACAATAATTGGTGTACACGCCGCGATATTTCCCCAATTGAGAAGGGGAAAAGGAAGGTCGGCTAATGCTCTTGTCGCGGCTTCAGCATTCTACAGTGGCCTATGACGTACGCACGCGCAATTGTTCGTTGAACTAGATGTGCGCAAGCGACGACCGCACCGGTTCATTTTGACAACAGGCGAGTTTTTGCAATCGATGCTTACGACCGAGGTGGATCGGCACTCGTATTACCTCCATTGGTTTACGACTGTTTTATGACCAACTTTATATCAAACCTCAAATTCAATCACGGGTTTTTCTACCGCACCGGCGGGAACGTTGATTAAATGGCAGGCTCATCTAGTCTGGTTTGTTGATGAAAGGGAGGTCGGGGCTCAAATCCTGGTTCTGGGTGTTTTGAGGATGGAATTTTTCTAAATTGTTTCCCACACTCCCTCTTCGTCAGTTCAGGTACATTCCCTCTTATCTATTTTATATCCTTTTAATCCCTATCCATTAGCGTAATTAAAATGCGTATAGCCCGCGTCGGAGGTCGAGTGATCTAAGCTCTAAGGCATCACTCTCGCAATAGACTTGGTTGCCATTGATGGGAGGAATTTGGGTTCGAATGCTGGTTGGGTATAATGAGGGTGGCTTTTCCCACAAATCCGAGTACACTTCCCCAAAATTATACCGCCTTCATCCTTAACATACTAGCGTAATTAATTAATACATATACGTGTAGCCCGGATGAAATTTAAGATGACCTGCTTCAGTGACCGCATGGTCAACGGCGTCACTCTCGCAACATGTTAGATTGTTGATGACAGGGAGATCGGGGCTCGAATCCCTGTCGGGTGCACTAAGGGTGGTTTTCCCTAAATGGTTTTCCACCCTACCTCCACGCGAATGCGGGTACATTTTATCAAGATGCTGTGAGGGGAAAAGTAATGGTTTTGGTGAACATACTATACTAATGTATGCGTACAATAAATAACCTCGTCATCGCTACCCTAGATAGGGCCAGTCCTCTGTACTTGTGGACGACTATTCAAACCACTCAGACACATAGTGCCCCTCTCGTTTTAAATTGTCGCAATTTGAATGCCCCTTACCAATTTTTTTTTAATATCTCATTTTTACTGGTAGCTGAAATAGCTCCAATCAAATGTTGCGCTTAGATTAAATACTGACAAGACCTTTAACAAATCACGAGTTTGGTGTTTACTTGAATGGACAAAAAACTACTTCACCATATATATGTGGCTACATTAATCGTAACCTAGTAGGGGAAAGATTAGCCAGTACTAATGTACCGTTGTCCAGATGAACGCCAGAATGTACTAATCGTACATCCTTTTCGTGGTGGCTCTTTCCATATCCCGATGAGATGAGGTGATGGTGATTGTGAGTAAAAGGGTGTGGAACCAACTATTTTCAATGGCCCTATACATATATAGACTATCAGGCCTGTACATAGTTTAAAAGTTGACATTTACTACTTTGAAAAATCCAAAAATCCACATATTTTGATTGACCATTAATACCTAAATACCCCTGAAAGAAAGATAACTGGTACAGGGCCTTAGAATGGATCTTTATGAATCGAATTGTGTAATTTAATAGGGTCTCACAACACAAATTGCATTAGCATTTTTATTTTACTTCTCCCTGTTGGTTCTCCCACTGCCGGACAGGACGTTACAAATCCATTCGGTTTATGATGTCTATCAATTACTGCTCGGCTATTTTTGTGTCTTAATGACTTGCCCTATGGTCTAGGAATGAAGAAAGGTAGCTTAAAGTTAATGCACCCTCATTACTATTATGTTTATTTTTTTCTTTTAGTTACACTATTTATCCTGATTCCTAGCTTGTAGCTCGGGACCTACATCTGCATCTTGAATTTACATTACATATTTTAGATATACTTTTTTTTTAAATACAATAATAAGTTTAGATCAAGCACTTAAATATAAAAGTCCTATTTGTCCTTTTTTCTTATACCTATCCTACTAGTTGGTCCGCCCCGGGTATATTACGCCCCTGGTACCCTGCCCCGCTGGGTGTCCCATCATACTCTGGATCTAATAGTCCCCAGATTGGTGAAAGTATCAGCGGGGAGGCGCCCTATAAGATATTTCACTCCATTTACTACTTACAATATCACCACCTATAGATTTACAACTAACTTAACCTAAAGATTTATAAACATACTTAATACCATTTAACCTAAGTATAAGTCCTTCTTATAGTTGGCTGCAGGGTCTTTCAGCTGTTATCGGCGATCCATTTTCTAAACTGAAAGCAGCCATCCGATCAATCGATGGATGGACCAGATGTCCGACAGCTCCAGCCCAGCATCACACTCTTGTCGACAAGTGGGCTGGACTCTATGAGTGAGGGGTTCATTCTCCCGTTTGAAGATGTTATCTTGTACTCCCTCGCTGGTATCAAGGCGCCCTCCGGTTCATCAGCAGTCCACACTACTGGAATCCAGAGAACGCTCCTTCCCTCAGCTAGGCTCCGGTTTGCCTGGAGATCCCCCCCCCCTCCACCACATTCTACCCAGCCAGCCGATAATCCAGTTTGTCTTTGTCACACCTATTGCCGTTATGTGTCATCTATATATGTTGTATCATCACTGTCATGTCACTGTCGCTCTCCGTCCTGTACCCTTATCCTAAGTTGACAAGTCTATTTTGTCCTCTATTTTTCATTGCAGTTAAGTACTTATCTATTTCCTATTTGGACACATTACCCGCGATTGCATTCAGGAGACTCCATCGGTCCACGTCACGCAGTATGTGATAAACCGTGCTTGCTTGCAACGGTATCTGTAAGTTAATTCTATCGTCCAACGTCTCAATACACTCCAGCACAACGTGTTCCGGTGTCGCCTCCCTACCGCAATCTCAAGTTCCTGTGTCCGTCAGTCGTCTAGCGAAGAGGGAGACCTTATATGGGCCATGCCCAGTAATAAAATGTGCCAGACCTGGAGAGGGCTGCAGGTACTTCATTCCCAACAGTTCAGCAATGCTTGGAAATATCTTATTCGTTCTTCTACCTGTTTTTCTCCGCTCCCACTCGTCTTGCCACTCCTCTCCAAGATATTTCCTGACCTGAAATCCCGTTGTTATCCCTGCTATCGTGAGATTAGCAACGTTCTCCATATCCCTCTTCCTTATCCATTACAATGCCGCTCTCCTCCTCATCTCTAAGTCCAAGGGCCAGATACCCAAGGTTACACACAAAGCGTATGTAGCAACAGTCTTGTGCGCTCCAGATAACCTCAAAAGTACACTTCTCTGAAGGCTTCTGATTTTCCTTCTGATTCTTACCTGCCTGAGACGATAAGCCCACGTGCCAGCTCCATAACCCATAGTGGATACCAACATAGCCTGGTGATACAATCTGATCAGCCTCATATACAGTTTAAATCTGCCCTGCCCTATGCTGATGTTCTAATTCATAGCTCTCAAAGCTTTTCCACATACGTTATCCACGTGCGTCATGAAGTCGCGCTTCTCGTCCAGCATCATGCCCAGGTATTTGGTATCCTTGCTTCGTCTTATCGTCTGCCGAGCCGGTCAATCTTAACTCTCGGGTTTCTCTTGAATACCCCCCTGAATAGCACGTAAGTTGTCTTTGCAGGAGATAAACTCAGTGTTACCTTTTTACACCAAGAGCTCAACCCAGCTAGAACTGCGTCACTCTTGCCTGCTAATTATTTCCTAGATGTTGCTTCAACTATAATGAGTATATCGTCCGCAAAGTCAACCACCCCCGCCGTTTCAGGGAGTGACTCTATTAAACCAGGTTGAAGTGCTACGTCCCAAAAGATCGGCCCACAGACCGACCCCTGGGGACATCCTTTGGTAAGTTTATTGCTTACTGTCATTCCTGGACATCTCAGGTTCGCGTATCTTTCCCTACAGTAGCCCATAAGACTCCTATAGAGGTTCCCCGGACATCTAATTTCTTTCAGCCTCCCGAATACCGCCGGCCACCACAAGGTGTCAAACGCTCCCGAAATGTCCACGAATATCCCCATTACGTATCTACCTCTAGCCCTATCTACAAGACTCATGGAGTCACAAATAGCGTCCCCCGTAGGCCTTCTCCTCCTGAAACCGTACTGTTGTTGATGCAGCCCCACAGACTCTCTATGTTTTTACAATATATTGCACAGGATCTTTTATTGCACCCTTATTACCTTAAGGGAGGTTTAGAAAACCTTTGTTAAAATTATAATATTTCTCCTGACCAGGATTTGAACTCCGGCCTCCTCCGTTAACGGTGACCAAGTGTATTGTAAGTCTAATGCCTTAGACCGTGCGGTTACTGCTGTGGGTCATAACCACTCTAAGAACCCAGGACGTGGAAAGTGAATGTTAAGGAATTGTATCAGCATCATATGTCTGAATGGAAAAGGAATGCAATATAGTGCACCCGGTGGCGAGTTGTCAAAACATAGACATCGACCCTGCCCTGTTTAGACAGATGTCTCAGGTTGCACCGGCAGAGTCGCTAGTGTAACACTAATATGTAGTAGTGTAATTAGGTTCTCTAAACATGAGCTGCTCGTGCCGCATAAACAAACAACTCTTTATGCCGCCATCGTGTTTGTACAACGTGCTGGCTGCTGCCGTGCGGTGTTGTAATCCTACTCACCTTCGGTCGCGCGCAAAACTATACTCCCTCTCGCGTGATGAGCTCTGCGACCTACATTCTTTGGTTAGAATACTTAACTGCACCTCGCCGAGAAGGGGATATTTTGGGGCCTCAACCCTGCCTGGACTTCCAATAAATAATAGTTGCACAATTTTTTTTAAAGAAATTTAAAAAAAATCGTTATCATTGTACTATTGATTATTGACTGAAGGAAAAAAAAATCTTTTTCTAATAAACCACTAAAAATATATCCTTTTTTATTATTTTGAACATGTGTTACTTTAAGCATTAAAGTTTGAGAGAACCGTTCAAAGGTTATGTTTTTGAAACTTAGATTTATATTACAATAGCTAAATTTCAAATATGTAAGCCAATATTATTTACATATCACCAAGAAAATGTTGTCATTTTACATTTTCCGAATATTTTCAATGATAACAATTTTTAAAACAGTTTTATTTTGCTAAAAGAAAGATAAACACGACATTTCATTTAAGACACATCTATGAATCCTTTGCATGTAGAGAGGTAACATATGTTCCTTTGTCCCTAGTAGAGCAAATTTAAACACTATTTTAAACGAGTACAGTAGTCCCGTGGCTTCTTTGGTGCTGACTGACAGCTCACAGCTGACTTTTGACAGTCAACATTTAGGTATATACTTAATTTTGACTGTCAGAAGCGACAGCTGCTAAACACATTTTTTTTGCAGATCATATGGTTCGGCGTAGGGATACGTAATTTGGTCTGGTAACTTTTCAAAGCCGTCAGTCAGCACCAAAGAAGTCATGGGGCTACTCTAGTTATGTGTACTACGCTCCCCACATTAAAATAAACGGTACTGTGTACTGTACAGACTTTCTTTCTCTTTAATCTTAAATATGGATACATTTATTTAAAACTCGTATGATTTGCGAAACGAAATAAGATATAGTGTTGCAGAAACACTCCATCAAAGAGTATAAATGTAATAATATACAGTGTTACCGAAACATTGAGTAAAGAGGCACATCTACATCTACCAAAAAGCATAATCAGTTTCATATTTCAAAGTGCTCTACAGAATATATATGATGTTTGCTTATAGATCAGAAAATATATATTTTATAAGAATACATTTCAAACAAAAGGGTTTTATATTTAATATTACTACACCTCTACAGTGAAAAATTATTTCTTATCAAATATTTGTGGAGATATCAAAATCGGAAATTTCTGCCAATGTATAAAACCATCAAATTCATTTTCATGGAAAATGAAAATCCCCATTTATGTTTGTAATGTCAAGCAGTGTCTAGATACATAATTTAATCAAAATCGTTAGAGAATGTTTTGCGAAAATCGGTTTTATCTAATTATACCCTTCAGTAAACTACCCTTAATTTTAGGGTTAGATATCTAATTCAAAAAAACCACTCCGGGGGGCTTTACGAAAATCCTAGATTCAAAATGTTAGTCCGATCGGTAAAATGGTTTCCGCTCAAGTTGGAGACACAGACAGACGGCAGCTCAAAAATAACCTTTTCTTTATCAAAGGGTCACTAAACGTCGACAATTATCAAAATCTGAGTTAGACTTTTTTTACGATCACAATACTTTTCTCTTCGAGGGTTCGGGATTAAGTAAATAATAGTATTATTTAGCACCGCGTCTTACTACCCGTTCGGGTTATGCGCTTTTAAGTACTAATTACTCTAATGAATTAGGAATTGGGAAGGTTGAACTAGAGGAAGTGAACCCGCATTTGCTTGGAGGGAGAGTGGAAAACCATTTAGGAAAAACCACCCTCAGTTCACCCGACCGAGATTCGAACCTCGATCTCCCCGTCTTCAGCAGTCGAGCT
>CABFVX010000849.1:133303-155074 GCA_902151425.1 Timema shepardi
GGTGTAAAAAAAAAAAAAAAAGCAAAGTACTGTACACCATGTTAAAAATTATGTCATGTTCTTATACTTACTACGGTCTTACGATTTCTTTTTGGAAATATCTCTTATAATTTATTCTTAGATTTGGTGATTTTCTTTTCTTGATGATCAAGTTAGACAGAAAACAAATAAATACTAGGGGAGACTGAGGAGGGGTGGGGCAGTGAGATTTAAAATATAACTGTTGGCACCACTGATTTTATTTTCCCTCCTCTAAAAGTTGCTGTTGTCATAGCTTATCCAGTGACCTTTTGGTTTGTGTATTTACAATAAGTTTAAAGTGTGTTATCAATTAGTATTTTGAAAAGAAAACACCTGGATTTTCAATGTAAGAATTACAGGTGGTTTATAAAACACTTATATCAAAAGTAAGTAACTAAATACAGTAACAACATTTTAGAAAACATTCTAAACATTCCGTATTATCAAGCATTATCTAAGTCTGTATTATGTACATTATTTTTATTATTCTCCTGACTTACGGCTTACTGTTAAATATTTAACCATTTATATAACAACAATCCAGTGTTTAACCTTTTTACTCATATCATTGTATGTTTTATCTAATGCTTTGACTTTAATTAAAAATAATGCTATGACGCATTAACAATCACTTCTTGTATTCAACTTTTTGCATTCTATTTATCCGTATTATCAAGTATTATCTAAGTCTTTATTATTTTATCATAAATACAGTAAATTATACTTTAGAATATCAGTTATCTATACCAAACTTGGACTCTTAGAAATATTATTTATATATTATCAAAATATTTAAAATATAAAAATAGTTTGCATAGGGAGACATGGGATGGCTTTGTTCCATTCCTCACTTACATTTTAAGGTTATTGTAGGGCATACATAGTAGGCCTATGTTATTTTATATGGGCATTCTATATAAACCTTCTCTATTAATAACTTTAAAATAAGATAGGCCTGATTATTTTTTTAAAGTTTAAAGGTTAAATCTATAGAAAAGGCCAAGTTCTACAGCTTAATGCTTCCAATATATTTACTTTCAGCTGTATTTACTAAATATAGCTCAAGCCTATTTAAATCTTTATAGAACAAAAAATTGATTTTAAATCACTAGCTAATCGGGGGAAAATCGCATTTCGACAAACACTTCCTAAAAACGTGAAATATAACAAATGAAATCCAAACGTGGCCTAAACCACCCGTAAACAAAAATTCCGAGAATTAGAATTGTTCCTAAATTGGTTAACAACACAAAATCTGAAGGTCCTCAAATTGATGAGCCAACAGCTATTTCATCAGAAGAGTCAGCTGAAGATGAGGATGCAATAGATGTGGTTGATCCTAAGCAAAACCCTAATCTCCTAAAACAAGTAGCATTTGCTTTAGTGAAGTTGCTAGGAGGTTCCCGTAACACTACAAAGTATGTATATACATGCATTATACAAGGGCCTCCAGAACAAAGTGATTGCAGTGGCCAACAGGAAGTCTCAGTGATGGCACTCAACTACAAAGACATAGATAAAACATATTTTTGCCGGTGGATAGTGACATTTCTTTTGTGGACTTGAGTCAAATAGTTAGTATTCTTCCAAACCCAAAAATGGTTCAACACAGTGATAGATATAGATATGTGTTTGATAACTCCCTTGAGTATGTGTCTTAAAACTACCGGTAGAACAAAATACATTTTGAACAGTTATACTGTGGTAAATTTGTAGCCTAACATATTATCTTCCTCTCAAAAAAGAGACTGTTGAGTTTTATATGCATAGTGTTGGAATAATAATTTTTGTTAAAGTCAAATTTAAAAGTGTTCTGTCCCATCTCTCACCTGACCATGTCCCATGCCTTCCTAGGTAAGGGAGGGATGGGGCAAAATATATCCGACAACCATTTAATAAGTCCGCTTTATAATTACAATTTTAAAAATGTACAAACATTTGTAATGATTTAGTAAATACTTAAAAATTCATGAATGCAAAAATCTTGTGCTGGAAATACAAAGTTACGTTTTTAGAGCGCATAAAGTGAAAACTGACCCATCCCTCTCCAGTCTCCCCTATATTTAATATTGCATTGTATTAAGTTAATATATATTAAGTATTGTTCACGTGGTTTAAGACGTCTGACCCACATAAATGTCAAAATTTTAAAAACTACGCCCAAGGCAGGCAATCTGATGCATATAGTTTTAAATTCGATTGAATCGAGATTAGCTATCAAACAAAACACCTCTTGAGGGGACGCCATGTTGAAATGGATAGCCAAATTGTAAAATTATATGTAAATATCGTTCAACCTAGGTTCATGGAAAGTGTCCCCGCCGAATTTAATTAAAATTGGCGCACACATTTAGCAGTTATCGTGGATCAAACAGACGGAACATATTTTTTGAGTGGCTGCCATCTTTAAACGTACAACCAGATTTAAAATCCATGTATATACGTTGCTCGGCCTAGGTTCAAAGAATGTCCCTGCTAAATTTTATTAAAATAATTGGTTCACCCATTTGACGGTTATTGTGAATTAAAGATACGGCAGACAGATGAAATGTCAAATGGTCAAGTTAAAGCAGAACCTCGCCACGTTTGGTAAGCTTTGTTAAAAATATTCTACATTATGCAACTATGGATTAATATATATATTAATTTTAATTTCGCTTCACTGCCTAGTCTAGTAGCTTAGTTAGGGTTGATACGCACCTAAAAAACCTGGAAAAATTGATGAATTTCGTCTGACCGGTAAAAGTCAGGGAGAAGTAAAGGAAATGAATAATACAAAAAAGGATATAAATTTTCAAATATTTTTGCGATTTGCAAATTACGAAGGATTATGGGTCTATACAGTTAAATGTTGTGGGAGTAGGACTATACAATCATGCTTGTATTCTCTTGTTCATTATGCAAACTATACACATATAGTAATTTTTTTAAATAGCACCAAGTTATACTACCCATTTGGATTATATGCATATGTACTAAAAACGCCAGTGTGTAAGTTATGAGGGAGATTGAATTAAGATTAAGTGCACCCGCACTTGCGTGGAGGAAGAGGGGTAAACCATTTATGGAACCACCCTCAATACACTCGACCTGGATCTGAACTCCGAACTCCGCGTCATCGGCAGTCTAGTTTATCGCGATAGTGATGCTTTAGAATCTTTGAACACATGGTCACCAAAGCGGGTCTATTTTAATTATAGCTTAAGCCGTTTGTAAGTAGAGGGTAAGAACATATTAAGGGGGATTTCTTGTACTGAACCTGACTTATGATAAGTGTATTCCTTAAATACAGTAGACCCTACATAACGGTACTCTCATAAACTTTAAATAATGTACCCTGAAAGGTAAAAGTCTTACATTCATTATATATGTAAACTACAGTAGCCCCATGGCTTCTTTGGTGCTGACTGACAGCTCACAGCTGACTTATGACAGTCAAAATTTAGGTATATACCCAAATTTTGACTGTCAGAAGTGACAGCTGCTAAACACATGTTTTTGCAGATCATTTGGTTCGACGTAGGGATACATAATTTGGTTTGGTAACTTTTCAAAGCCGTCAGCTATCAGCTGTGAACTGTCAGGCAGCACTAAAGAAGCCATGGGGCTACTGTATTTCCCCACAGATACGTTGAGACTGTTTCATGTCAGATCGGCAACAATCCATCAACCATTATTTTAAGTTGAGATTCTCTTAATAGCTGTGGTTAACGAGGAAAATGAATAAACTTTCCCTAAAAAAAGAAAAAAGGGCCATGGATAAGTGATTTTCTAGCACCGAGTCTTACTAACTCCACGCATATGTACTCATACCCATGTCATGTCTACCCTGAAATATATCGAGCTTACCTTGCATGGTTTCACCAGCACAGCTTATAAGATAAGCTGATAGTGTAATAGCTTACGCCAAGGTAAGACTGCTGCTACCTTTCAGTATGAACAGAATGTACTAATTCCACAAATGTTTCAAGGATTAGGAATTTTGTACCTTCATGTGTGTGGATGGAGAAGTTTAAAACCATTTAGGAAAAAAACCCATAAACACCCGACCGGGATTTAAACCCCGATCTCCCCGTCATCGGCAGTCCAATCTATTGTGAAAGTGACGCCTTAGACCACCAGACCACCGAAGTAGGCTATATGAAAATTTTATTCACTTAAAAAGACAAATTTTATCAATCAAATTTTACAGTTTATTAAACTTGGAAAAATCTTGTGATTCCAGGAAACTTGTTATTGGAGTATTATAAGACTCTTAGACACCTAAAACTCAAATTTAAGTTTTAAAACACTTTGCATTAGACTCGCGATTAACCGATGTAATTGGGACCCAGCCTGCCTCGGATATGAAAAACTCGGATGATACGGAGCGTGTAGGATTTATAGGCTATGATATGATTTTAGGTTATAAATCACTAGAACGTACTGCATTTATATACATTGTTTGTAAGTTTCAAATTATTAATTTATTAAAACACGTTACAATACAAAATATTACATTTACTGAATTATTAAGTTAAGCTAAATTTAAAAAATATTCAACAAAAATTTTACTGTATTGTATTTGAAAAAAAGTCTTTTATTCTTTTTTTATGTGAAAACAATTATTAAAAAACACTACACTACCAAGTACTGTGGCATTACATTTATTATAGAGTTAAGCTAAATTTAAAAACAATTTAATAAATTGGACACACTGACAAAATGAGTGCCTCGGTTAACACGGAGCTCGGATAAGCGGAGCTCGGATAATCGCGAATATGCTTTAATAATTTCAAGAGGCATTCAACATATTACAAATTATTTCCCATTTCTTGTTGGGGAACTTAACAACGAGTCACGACAGGTAAGACCGCCCCCTTACCCCTACCCGTCTATACCCAATTAATAAAAAAAAGATCCGGTTACGGCCTTAGTTCGGATGATGCTGTCAAGTTGAAAGACACATTTAGTATAGAAACTCTCTTTAGCAAGACACACTGATTTAGTTTAATATTAAAATATTTTACTGGACTACACTAATATTATACTTTTGTTTGCCACTGTACATATTGCACGAGTTGCATCAGAGTTTTGCAAACCCCAACAACATGGATGTGTAAAGTAATGGATAACGAGTAAACTGTTTTAAGTTAAAGTTAGTTAGAACTCAACATAACCTTTTAGCTCATAGGGCCAGTTTCATAGTCAAATTTAGTACGCCTCAAGTGCGGCGCTACACTAAATACAAGACGACACCTACCTCAACTCGATTGAAATGGGCCGTTCTCGCATAGGAAACTGGCCCATTCCATTCTGGCTTAGGTAGGGGTCAACATGCACTTAGGGTAGCGCCGCACTTGAGGCGTACTAAATTTGACTATGAAACTGGGCCATAGTGTCGGCAGACAGCAAGGAGTGTGGTTTTAACAAACACAAATACTGTAAACGATTTTTAAGTGTTTTTTTTCTAGCCAACAAAAAAAAATATCTTTTGCATATAAGCACTCTGCTTGTCCTTTAAATTCATGCTCGAATAAATGGAATGACATTCATAATGTGACATAAAACATTTAACTATATTTGGTTGAGTTGTTATAACCTACTTAAATAAATTAAATGGCATTTCGCAGACTTTACATAATAAAAATAGATACATTTACTTAAGACTCATAAGATATTTGAAACGAAATAATAGACATTGTCATATAAACAATAGGGGAAAAAACAACATCGCATTTTCCCAAAGAGTATACATGAAATAATAAACACTGTTACGGAAATATATTATTTGTGCTGGTAAATTTTCAAGTCCCCATTTCCAAAGCTCTGTTTAAAAAACTATATTTGTCTATGACTCGGAATATTTTGATTTTATAAAATATTCTTTAAAATAAACGTTGTATATTTAAAATAATAGTTTTACGTATTTGCAATAATAGGTTATTTAGTACCTCAAAGAGTTATGGAGACATGATGAAAACTGGAAATTTCTGCTTATGTAAAATAATCTCAAATTAATTCTCAAGGGTAAATTAGATGCGCAATTTTGTTTGTAATATTAAACTGTGCCTAGGGACGAACTTCAATCGTTAACAAGAATTTTAAGAAAATCAATATTTTAAAAATCTTTTCGACTTTAAGTAAACAACCCTTAATTTTAGGGCTAGTTATCTAAATACAAAAACTTCTCAATCGAACTTTATTTAAACCATACCAATTTTATCCCAATCGGCAAAATGGTTTCGGCTCTAGGCTGAGATGCAGACAAACAAACAGGTGGTATTGCAAAAAAATACTTTTTATGTTTCAGGGGGTCATGAAATGTCGACATTCATCAAAATCTCGACTTAGATAATTTTTTTGTCGATACCAATACTTTCTATACCCAAGGGGTCGTGAGAATGTAAAACGCTATTTTGTAAAATACATAGTTTTAATCTGAATGCTATTTATTGAAATTATGTTTTTATTTTTGAAAATTAATTTCAACCCATTCATTGTTTGGATAGTAACAAAATATCATATTGGTTTTAAAATAGCCTTTATCGATCTACTCTTATATAAATTATCACGTTTCGACGATATTTGTCAAAACATTTGAAACGGATTTCACCCAAGTTCTTTATACCCCAATTTCATTTTTGGATAATGACAATCAGAACATGGGAATCAAACTTGTGACTTAAAGCTTAAAGTACTAATGGTTTGGTGACCTGGTGGTCTAGGGGTAAGGTGTCAGACTTCTGTGCTGGCGGCCGGGGTTCACTCCTCGGTCCCGGCAAAGATTTATCTGATTACCAACCCCTTCCTTCACCTCTGACAAGACATCTTGTGAATGTGGGGAATGCCAGGCCTCCACTGTGGTTCGGATTCCACGTTAAACTGTAGGTCCTCCATTTCATCTCACAATCACCCTACCATTACACATTAGCGTAAGTGCGTATAACCCGAACGGGTAGTAAGACGCGGTGCTAATAATAATAATAATAATAATGCTTCATCTATTAACCAGATACAATGGGGAAGTTCTTAATTCATTTTTTAAGGTGACAAGTCTTTATATGCTATTTTCTACACACATTTAAAACATATTATTTAAAATAATATAATTATAATATTTAGTGTTCAAAATATACACTCATTATTTAAGTCTCATATATAAATTATCATGCTTCCGCCTAAAGTTTAAAGCCATAAAAATATAGTTGTAAAACGTAACAGACCTACACCATATTAAATTTCATCCACATTAAAACAATTTAAAAAACAAATTATTTCAATAGTTTACATTTTGACTAAAACATTAAAACAGTGAGCAACTTATACTTCTAAATATACTTTTAAAAATGTGGACACATTCTTGGCCACTTCTTCTAGGAATAGCTAAATATTGGTATATTTTTTTAACTTTTAAGCTTATCCTCAATAACGGATTAGTCTTTTTTTCATAGCTTACATAAAACATAGAGCTAACCGAATAAATCTAAGAGAACCAGTACTTTGTTTTAAAAAACACAGCGTTCCACAGAACCATCCCGTTAGTCAGATTCTCTTGTTTCAATTGTTCGTTGAACCGTATTTGACCGTCGTTGTCCCTACTGTGCATTGCAGATAACCCTCCCCCACCCCATCTCCGGCCCCTTTAACCGTTTCATATGTAAATATGCAAGAAAGATTCGGCGTATGGGTGGATGTGCTCTACCTTGCTACTCTGGTCTTTGTCGTACACCACCTACCTACCTTCCTGCTGTTTATTGCATGTCTTGTGGTTTTGTCCCCTGTGTCTCAGTTTCCATTCTCTTACTCTGTCGCACTCCCCCCTCGCTGTAACCCTCTCTTCCACTCCAATTTCTCTTTTCATTGTGACAACGCGGATATTGGTTTTTGTTTGTCTCAATCTTTGAATGTATCTCATCCTCTGGCTTTGTATTGTAGAATAGACACACACACACACGGGTGGATGTGTGTAGGTACCTATGGTAGCTCCACACACACACACACACACACACACACAACGGGTGGATGTGTGTAGGTACCTATGGTAGCTCTACCTAAAGGGTAGAAATGATAAGGGTTGTTTTGAGGAAATAGACACGCATAATGCGAAGTGGACATTTGGAACTGACGGAGATAAGTTATATTTTGACTACCTTTAGTGAAACCGGCTGATATTCGAACCCGGACCTCCACTTCACTAGCATGCCAGTCTATTGCGAGCCCATTTTCTCTATGCATAGAAAATATTTAAATCTAGATTATAAATATGTATACATATTATATATATATATACATTTAAGATTTCGAATCAGAATTTGTTTTATAGCTCATACACACCTATTGGTCGTTAAGCCCAACATAACTATAGTAAAAAATTAGCAACCAAACCCCAGATGATTAGTTTAATCACTTAACTAAATTAATTAATGTTATAATGCATGTATGATGATAAATAAGTTAGCTACTATTTATATTTTCTAATACACTTAAAAATTAATGTAGTAAAGTAAACTTCTAATGTTCACCATGTTTTCTAAGGCTAAAATTCTGATCCAGTTTCAAATGTTGAAAGCTCTCAAGAGAAATACTCTCCTTTTAACAAACAAGAGTTTGCCAAAATGTTATCCATTAATGACGAAGCTCATTTTTATGTCACCAGTGACGTTTAACATACAAAAATATCGATATTAGATAGAGAATCCTCGTGAAATCTATCATCAGTCTCTTAAATCGCCAAAAGTCCCAGTATGGGTCACTGTTTAATAAATCACCATACTGACTTTAGTCTCGTTTGGACAATAATGACGGCAATACATTCACGGTTACAAAGACCGACCCGCAGCGTGAGGAGGAAGGGAACGCAAGACATTCACTGTTACAAAGACCGACCCGCAGCGTGAGGAGGAAGGGAACGCAAGACATTCACTGTTACAAAGACCGACCCGCAGCGTGAGGGGGAAGGGAACGCAAGACATTCACTGTTACAAAGACCGACCCGCAGCGTGAGGGGGAAGGGAACGCAAGACATTCACTGATACAAAGACCTACCCGCAGCGTGAGGAGGAAGGGAACGCAAGACATTCACTGTTACAAAGACCGGCCCGCAGCGTGAGGGGGAAGGGAACGCAAGACATTCACTGTTACAAAGACCGACCCGCAGCGTGAGGAGGAAGGGAACGCAAGACATTCGCTGTTACAAAGACCGACCCGCAGCGTGAGGAGGAAGGGAACGCAAGACATTCACGGTTACAAAGACCGACCCGCAGCGTGAGGAGGAAGGGAACGCAAGACATTCACTGTTACAAAGACCGACCCGCAGCGTGAGGGAGAAGGGAACGCAAGTTATTTATTTTTGAGGGTTTTTATAACAATACACCTTTTTAGCAAAAAATAATCTAAATTTGCTTCAGTAGATGCATTTAGTTTAATTTTCTAAACCTCTTATACTCAACAGTTTTTAAATATTTGTCATGAACACTGCAGAGTTTGATTATAGTTTTTATTTTAATTTAAACATTTTCTGTTAAAATTAAAGTATGGTCATAACTAAAATTCAAGAACATTTTTGTAGAAAGTTAAACTCAACGTTTTTACCAAAGCAATAAGCTATTTATTTTGACCTTAAACAATATTTGCTATAAAAACTGTAAAACTATTGGCTTTATCTCGAGTTTCCTTCCATCTCCTCTTTAGCTGATCCCACAACCTATAGAAATGGAAATCAATAAAGTTATTCGGTTTAAACAAGATAGGCCTCTATGGTTTAAAGAAGTATGGCGAATGGCGATACTGCGTGAAATCTTCCCTGGGAGAGTCATTTCGTGATTTGGGAAAATTTTCTGGTCATTTCTGACACAAGATCTCTATGCAGTGGATTTATTTATTTGTTGCTATGTGAAAAGTTGCTTTTACATTGATACACCCTTCACAACTACTAGACTTAAAAGAATAATTTGTAAAGAAAGGCTGAGTAAAATAACGCAAGATTACGTACACTCTCTTCCAAGAGAATGTTGATTTGAATGATGGTCATATTTTGCACGCAAATATAAAAAAAAACTCTAATTTAATAACCACAAATTATGTTTAATGTTGTTGCAAGTGGATTTAATCATTTCGAATCTTTATGAACTGCCTTTTTAAAACATTCACACATATGCCCACATTTCTTACCATTGACATATTTTACACTTTCACTTATTCATACGTCAATTCATGTGACCTGAAACTTTCACTTTTGATAGTTTGTATTAATACATATCAAATAAAACTAATCGAATGTTAAAAATATTATAGATTTTGGATAGAAAAAATGTTTGTATCTTCTGAAAAAAACCTTCTTATAAAAATGGAACTCTAAGCCAGTACTTGCGAACCCTTTTTGTTTATTTATTCATTTAAATATCAAGATAATTCCAACACATTATGTTTATTCATTATTTAACACGATCATTTTGGACCCCTATAATTCTCCTTCACCTTTGCCAATAACTCGTTTATGTTTTAATCGAAGGGTCCAGGCTTCGTTTTCTAGTATGGCCGAAACACTCATCATTGACGAAATTGGGGCTTCCTCTTCCACAGTGACGGGTGGGGATAAGGCATTGGGTCTGCTCCATACCTAGGGCCTATATTAGTTTGTAATTTGCGTGCTGATATATTCGGTTGAGCCCAAAAGTGCACGATAAATACTCTGAGTAAAAAATGCCAATAACTTTATGGAGTACAAATTTGACGTTATCGCTTTAAAAAAATCCATTTTGTTAAAACAGAATTTAACTTCCTCAGGAGCCAAAGCTCAGTCTCTACGCTCTTAAAAGTTTCCCGTGTTGTTGAATATTTATTGGAGGTGGTTTTTTTGTGGGTTTTTTTCACGTCCCACTTCAATCTCTCCCTCTTCTCATTCGTAACTCCCGTTATCGTCTCTCCCTCTTTAAACTCATTCACTATTAGTTTGCTTGCTGTCTTGAAGGGTTTCTAATTGTGTTACGTCAGCTGCTTTCTATCGTGCACTTTCTGGGGTATTTTTTTACAGGCCTTGCTGATACTAGTAATGTTTCCCATCGCGACGCTTTCCCGTCGTGCTCCCATCTGTCTCTCTGTCTTTCTTTATTCCACCGGGCTTATCTGCTCTTTAATCACAAAATATAGCTCCATTACCATCGTTTGATACGGGTTTCTTTTGACGCTTTAGCTAAAAATAAAAGTATAATACTTTCAGGTAAAAAATTAATTTAATTGCTGTAATCCAAATCTGTTATTTCAAGGTACTTTTTTTAATAGGTTACATTTGTCTGACACCTTACCTACTGGCATCCTGGCACCGTTAAAAAATTAATTACTTGTAAAAATGTGTTTTTTTTGTTTTGTTTTTTTCCATTTCGAAGTGATGAATTAAATTAGGAAGGATTGGCTTTCGCGTTACTTCTAAATTTAGGTTAGTTTTAAGTCGTATGTCGATATAATCAGTTGGTTCAAAAAATTCACATTAAATATTAACACAAATATTAATAGGCCTCATTGAAGCTCCTCATTCGTCTGTATCCACTGCAAGGATTAGGTCCTTGAATCTTGACCCATTTTCCCCCAAATAGAAAATAGTGAAACTAGTTTTTAATAATGGAAATGCATTTTTGTACTGCCCGTCCGAAATTTTCGGAACTTACACTAATTTATGGAAATGGAATGATAAATATGACTTTAAAGAAAAGCCCCAGAACTTTCTTGGAGAGAGAATGGGAAAATAACATTGAAAATCATAATATGAAAAAACATCCACTTCGAATATGGCAGGGATTTTGATCCGGTTGTCGTTGATGGCGGAAAACTTGTGCATCCATCCTGCTAGAGGGATACGGCAACTTGTGCATTCATCCTGCTCGAGGGGTACGGCTTCCAGCTCTAATTATTTCACTCTCCATTCCATTGTTTGGATATTGTTTCTTCCCCAACCTCACGCAACCATGTCCTATTAGTTTCCAAGGGATGAAAGAAAGGGAAAATAGAGGGAAGAGCTAACCTCTATTTCTTTTCTTGGTACGCAAATGACCGCATCTCTAAACTACTCTAGTAGTAATGAGGTCTAGGTTTAATTCCCACTATGTCTTACTGCACATATGGGATATACGATTATTAACTACGCTATTTAGAACAAATCTTCAGTACACCCAGCAGCGGTTTAAATCCCCACCTCTACGTCACCGGCAAACCGGACTAGATAAGCCTTCTATTTAGACTGCATACTCACCGATGCAAACAACAGCAAAATTTTTTTTTTAATCTACTCTTACAGTAAAATAATTATTAAAATACCACCAAAGTATTTTAATCTGAAAATGTGTAATAATATTTCACTTACAAATAAATTGGAAGGTTCCCCCTTCTGCTCCGTTCCAAACATTTTATAGAGCTCGAGTAGTTTGGCTTCCATTTCACGTGGGAAAGTCCTTACCGTCTTTGTTTCAACTCGAGTAGCATTTACAAAGACTGCGCTCGGAAAATCCGCACTTTTTCCTCCAGACTAGAAAATTAACTCACGTAAGACGGCAAATAAGTTCGGGAAAGATAAAATTGGACGTAAAAATGGCTGGCGATGTAGGTTTTGTGTTTTTCTTTCTTTATTTATAATAGCACTTCCCTCGCAGTACTGAAATAGTCTGAACACTTTAGTATCAACTGTTTCTTTTTTTATAAACTAAATAGTAAGTTATATGTATGAATATTCCAGGTTTAATCTTAAAAGTTGAAAGTTTCGGCTTGCAGCTATAGTGCGCACTTTCAAAATGGTTCATTAAATGTAGATGTTCGCGGTGTATAAATCTACCTCGGAGATACGGTATTCACTTAACTTCTTAACGGAAATGGAAAACTACGATAAATTACTCTTGCTGTTTTCAGCAAAAGACGCATTGTTACGCAGATAACTTCTAGAGTTTTTTTTATTATATAAACCCACTATGATTCAAATCTCTAATACTATACCTAACCTTTCTTGACCATATCTTTTATTGAACACATACAGTAGGTTTTTTCTCTATTATTAATTTTAATCCTGTAATTCGAAGCTCAAATGTGTTAAAAACATTTTTACAAGATTTTTATTGTATATTTAATTTAATAAGAAATCGGCTGCTGCAAATTTAAATTAATGGCAGCAGCCTCAAAAATTAAATTAAATCTAATTAAGAACGTTCAACATCCTGCTGCCAAAATTTTTATAGTTCTTCGTTGTACAATCCAATTCAACAAGCCAATCATGGCATTTAAAATAAATTAAAATAAAGTAAATAATTAAAACACAATTTCACCTTGTCCATAAACTGAGTGTAAAAACAAACGCAAACCATAAATATCGCATTATTCGCCTAGGAACATTCATAAAATAAGCTAAGCAAACTAATATAGTAAAATGTTAAATAAACATGTTGCACAAAAACCCATCACATTTCACTAAATAGCATACGTAAATAATATAATATGTTACAGAAACTTATAAGATGATAAGCATCACGTTTTTCAAAGGAGCATCACCGTTAACCCTGCTCTCGAATTTGTTTGTTTTAGTTGATATGTAACTGCTATAAAATAATCTTTAGTTTTTGTATTAGTTTATTTTTAGATTGTTATCGTCTACCTTATAGAAAACTCAAATTTTCTATTATATCAAATTTTTTTTATACCAGCTATTTCCCATCCCCAATTTAAATTTTAAACTTTCTAAATTTATGGTTACTGTGGATATCTTACAAAATTGGAATATTTTTTTCCGTGCCGAATATTAGATTTTATAATCATTTTGGAAAGGTTTTAAGCTACTACCCTCCCCAACTTCACACATTATTTTTCAGTTTCAGCATTCCCATTTTGAAATTTTAAGATTTATTTGATTATATCATATTGTTTATTTAAATTGTTGCCAAATTTCAATATTCAAACCACATCAAAAAAGAGTGTTCTATTTTAGTTGTATCAATTTCTAGCTCTTCCATTTCTCAGCCTTAATTTTGGAAATTCAGGAGCTTTAGACTTCATTCGGCTCTCAGGGGAAGAGTTATGTCGAACTTCCATTTTATATCACACCAATTTGTGTTTTTTAATTAGTTTTAAAAATCTTGAAGGGAGCCTGTGCCCCACTTACCACTTCTTAATTTTGATTTTGAAATTTGAGTACCAGATCTTAATAGTTGTTTGGGGTGGTTCTTATTCTCGCCTGACAAATTTCAATTTTCTACCACACTGAAAACTAATTTAATATTTTATTATTTGATGTTTTGACCCTCCCCCTCCCCCCGATTTCTCCATAATTTTTTTACAAATAGTAAATATTTAACAATCTTTTTTTATTTACGTTATCCCTCTACATTCCTGGCAAATTTAAATATTTTCCTTCACATAAAATGCTTTTTTTTCTTTCTGTTTATTAAGAATACAATTTTGGGAGTTGAATGATGAGGTAGAGGATAGGGTGCATTGGCGGTTAAAGTTCATTGATAAAAAGATTAGATCTGTCGTGAGACAGATCACCTGATAATATAATACTCCACTTAAAATATTCAGTCTTTGTGGTTATTTGGAATGGTCTTTTTACCTTCTTACCGAATTTAAGTTTTCTACCTCATAGTAAATTAGTTGTTTCTACTAGTTACGGAAATTGTAAACCCCTAACCCCTTTTCCCTCCCCCCCCATTTAAAACTAATACTTAGAATTTTCAAATTTTAAGTCCGATATGGCTATCTGGAGTTGTCTTCCTACCCACCTGCTAAATTTAAATACTCTACCACAACTAAATGGTAGTTTTTACCTCTCTTTCCCATGTTTCCAAAAGTCCCAATCTAAAATTTAACATTCATTTATTTGGAATGGTCTTTTTACCTGAGTGCCAAATTTATGTTTTCTCCCACACTGGTAAGTAGGTGTTACTATTAATTTGTGAAATTTTAAGCCTCCAACAATTTTCTCCGATTCACTCTTAGAAATTTCACATGTTAAGATATATTTAGTTATATTAAGCTGTCTCTCCTCCACCTCTATGCCAAACTTTAATTTTCTACTTCATCTAAAAGTTTTGTCTAACTATAGACTCCCCATTTCCCGGAACCTCATTTCAAAATTTCCCTATTTTAAATTTTTCTGGTTGTATTGAGCAATTCCGCTACTTTCCTGCCAATCTAAATTTCAGGTTTCCAGTCCCAGGCGTTGGGTGAATACAGTGATGAGTAAGTCAATGAGTTGTTATATATTTTTTTTACTAGCCAATAGCCCATGCATCGCGCAGGTAAAGTATCCTTCGACATTTTAAAACTATTCAAAAACTACTCCCTTCCCGTTTCGTCCTTTTAGGTGTTGAATTTTTAAAAAAATCCCCAAAATTTCTTATTTGATACCTAAAAAGAATTATCCTGTCAAGCTTCGTCTTTCCAGCTCAAGCTATTTGAGAGATAAAAATTAACCCTTTCCGCTTCACAACCTTAGTGGTTAAATTTCGAAGATTAATGAAAATATTCCGGCCTTCTGTCTTAAAAGCATACCTTACAAGTTTCATCTTTCCAGCTCGATCAGTCTGGAAGATATGATTATATGTTTAAAAATGATCCTACTTCTTTTTTTTTTTACCCCCTTAGGGGTTGAATTTCACCAAACCCCTTCTTATCGAATAACTAGGACCTGAAATACCCTCTTGCCGAATTTAAAGATTCCAGGTTGGGGGGTTCGGGAAATACAGTGATGTACACTTCATATGAATGTCAAGTTATACTGAATTTCAGCCCCAAACATGATATAATTTACTTTAACAATGGTACATAAAAAGCGTTAAATAGCAAGTTTGACCCCTTTTAACTGGCGAACTGTAAACATTTGAAATCATTAAATCACTCTTTATAATTTATAATTATACACTTGTTACAATTGAACAATACATTTATTGTCGAATTACCTTAAACATGACTCGATATTCTTGACCACGGACAAGGCCAATGTCAGTCAGTGAGTAGGCCTTCTTGACCTCTCCTTTCTCCCCCTCCTTCATACTCCACCTCTCTGGATTTTGACAAATTTTGACCTAATTAATTGACACTACTGCTTAGAACCAATTATGGAATAATTTGAATCAATAATGTCCTAATGATAACTTCTGTCAATTAACAAGAGAAATAGAGATTTAATTTAAACCCATTTAAAAGAAGTTTAAAGTTAACAATTCATCATGTTGGAAGGAACCAATTAATGAATGTCTGACATTGTGAAACAATCGACCAATTGCTAACTGAAAGTATCATAACTGGAATTAAAAAAGTTTAAATAATACTTGTGGATCGTTGCACCGGTGGCTGCAGATTATTGCACTAAAATATATTTTAAACATTTCATTGGGAAAAGATCTAAATTATAAGCCCTCACTCGATTTTCTGTTTAAAAGTATACTCGTCAAAGGCCATCATCTTTACATAGATTTTAGCTTTCGGTGTTTAGTTTGAATTGAAAAGTATATTTCCCTCCTTTGTGAAACGATGAGAACTTTAAAACGACCCCTCCCCCAGCTCTCTATCTATTTGTAGCACCAAACCAATCAAGTAAGAAATTGAGTTCTTATTATTTTTAACCAAAGATAAATATTTTATATACTGATTTCCATAATTATTATAATAATACACAAATCATGGTTTCTATGGTGATGTAAACAAATAATGATTGTAGAGATGAACCACCGTTCAAACAGAAGGAAAAGATGGAAAATTCGCTAGAAAAATTTTGTTTTAGTTTCAGGCTATTATTTTTGCTGACATCCTGGACCTTTTACCGTTAAAATAAGCGTTCCTTTGTCAAAATTGGTTAAATCATTTTCTCGTAATTACAATAACCGAAAATGGGCTAGTCAAATTATACATAATATATATAAGATAGTAAGAGATTGAGAAAATTTGAGGATGAGTCTGTTTTTAGGGCTAAAGGGGTACACACAACATTACTTTGAAATATTATCCACTCAAAATCAAGTGGTAACCTGAAGATATAATTTAACTTATTTGTAGGCCTATTTAAATATATTATGAAAAAATTAATATCAAAACTTATACTTAGATCATAAGATGGGATACCTAAAATATTACTTTGAAATACCATCAACAGACACTCAAAATCAAGTGGTAGCTAGAAAACATAAGTGCATTTTTTGTATTGTGTTACGTTTTGAAAAAATACATACCAAAACCCAAACTTAAACAGTTAAAATGGCTATGTAAACATAATTGTATCGTTTTTAATTTATAATTCGTGGGCAAAATAAAACATAGGAAAATATTTTCTCGGAATTGACTAATTCACCTTTTAATTTACGAATTATAATCAATATTTTTTTATTTAAATACGAATTAATGATAAAAGCATTACAATTACAATAAATATTTACCCAGATTAAGAAATTAGTTCCCGGGTTTTAATCAAAATCGTTAAACCGATTTTGAAAAAATCGATTCTTTCTCTTTTTGCTTTTTACTAAACTACTTTTTATTTTGGAGTTAAAAATACACACAGACAGACGGCATTACAAAAAACACTTTTTATGGTTCGGGGGGTCATGAGACGTCGACATCCATTAAAATTTCAAGTTAATTTTAGTTTTAGATATCCAATTCCAAAACCCCCGGGGCAACTCTATGAAAACCCTAGATACCATGCTTTAGCCCAATAGCTTAAATAGTTTAGTCTCTAGTCTAAGGTACAGACAGACGGAAATTAAAAAAAAACAACACTTTTTCGGATTCAAAGGTTCATGAAACGTCGAAATTCATCAATATCTCGAGTTCGATTTTTGTTGACGATCACAATACTTTCTCTATCTGTAAGATAGCGAGAAAGCAATAAGGGGGGAAAAGTATTAAAACAAAACAAAATTATATATTTCTAACATATTATCATTGGTTTGATTAATAGTTAAACATTTTTTGCCATACATTTTATATTTCTTGCACTGCACAACTTAATTAAGAGTTGAATATTATTTTTTAACCAAAGATAAATATTTTATTTACAGAATGAGTAATTATTTTTTAACCACGGAGGAATATTTTGTTTACAGATACATCATGCACAAATCACGGTTTCCAGAGTGATGTAAACAAATAATTTAAAGTTTAAAATTCTCTAAAAAAATAATATTTTTGTTGGAAACTCCTATTTTTCTCGACATCTTGGACCCCCAACATTTAAACTGAGAGGTCGTTTGTCAAAATATGTTCAGCCATTCACTAGTAATATACCAGAAGCGGGCCTGTCAAATTATGTATAAGAATTCTTAAATTATTTCTTGACACGCACTTTTTTGAACTTCGAACAGTTACTCATAGTTTTGAAAATAATGTTACATATAATCGACTAAAGCTCCTAATTAGTTTGTAGGATATGATTTTTTAATATTCTATATTAAATAACTCCACACAAAGAGGTTCCAGTCACAATTTTTTTTCCGCCACTTCTTATTACCCATTCGGTCTATATGAATTTTAATTACATTATTTAGGAATGGATGAAAACGGTACAGTTATAGGAAATGTGGACGCGTTTGCGTTGGTAGAAAGGGTCAAACACCTATAAAAACAATCCTGTTATACCTGCCCGGGGTTCGAATATGACCTCCTCGTCACCGGCAAAACAGAATAGATTAGTCTAACAGTTAACTCGCACGCTCACTGACATATGTGGATATTTGTACTATAATTGTTATTGTTCTACCAGAAACATCTAATTCAGGGGTGTAATGTCCTAAATTTGATCGCAAGAGAAATGCATGCTGATTGACAGCTCACAACTGACTTCTGACCGTCAACATTTAGGTATATATCTACATTTTGACTGTCAGAAGTGACAGCTGATAAACACATGTTGTTGCAGATCATTTAGTTCGGCGTAGGGATACATAATTTGGTCTGGTAACTTTTCAAAGCTGTCAGTCAGCACCAAAGAAACCATGGGGCTACTGTAGAATAATGTTCGAGTAATTACATAACACAGCGATCTCGTTCTTGCTTAAAGCAAAATCCCTATACACTAACTTAACCTAGGACAGCACAAATAATAATTCACATTCAACTTTAACACCAAGGGCTTTATCATTTGAGTATAAAGTTCATCCCTTACGCATTTTTTTTATAAGTCTATTGTTTGAAATAAACATGCTCTCCCAGTTCAGTGATGCCTGTTAGTTCTAGTTCAACTCGCTATTTGTTTGATTTTAATTTGAAATAGAATAGTAACGGTGGCACTACTTTAATCGGAACTTGTTGGTTTTAATCAAACATTTATAGTAAAAAAAAAAGTTTTCTATTTCTAGCCTGAGGAGGGATTGCATTAAATAAACAAAATTTAATTTAAATTTGTGGCATTCCAAAAGGTTCAAAAGATACTGATGGGATCTTTCAAACATAAAAACAAACATAGCTCTCTATATACAAGATATACATATGTATAGTGTGGGCTTATTGCCCTCTCCTGTTAGCTATTTTTTTTTAAAAAGGAGGGTTTTTAATTTTTTTTTGCCTTATATTAAATTCATCCACTACTGTTCTCTGCTCGTGCTTTCCGAGCATGAAAACTACAACAAAACATCTGAATATTGTTTATTTCTTATTCATTAGATAAAACAAGCGTGTTTCACTTTAGTTGCAGCTCTTGAACAGTAAATCTAGGGGTTAATGGTCCGCGCATTTTTGAAAAATTGGCAAACACGAGAGAAGTCCTCGTTAAGGCTATGCATATTTAATTGCGTTAACGAGGTAGAGATGATGTAGGTAGAATTTAGAGGAAATAGACACGCATACGCTTGGAGGGATAGGGAAAAACCAACCTCAGTACAACCGGACTGAATTTGTACCGTCACCGGCAAACCAGATTAGATTAGCTTGACATTAAGTTCGCGTGACACTTTCGTATTAGTTTCTAATGGTGCCGAGTTTGTTGAGCGCAACATAACGTGTTGTATTAGGCAGTTTATTTTATCACTGCGTCTTACTACCTGTTCAGGTCATACGCATATATAAGTAATTTATTGGGGTAGAGATGAGGAAGGAAGCATTTAAAGTTAACATATAGGCATTTTGGTGACCTGGTGGTCTAGGGGTAAGGTGTCAAGACTTCTATGCTAGCGGCCGGGGTTCAATCCTCGGTCCCGGCAAAGATTTATCTGATAACAAAACCCTTCCTTCACCTCTGACAAGACATTTTGTGAATGTGGGGAATGCCAGGCCTCCACCGTGGTTCGGATCCCACGTTAAACTGTAGGTCCTCCATTTCATCTCACAATCACCCTACCATTACACATTAGCGTAAGTGCGTATAACCCGAACGGGTAGTAAGACGCGGTGCTAATAATAATAATATAGGCATTTGCCTGTAAGGAGAGTGGACAACCATTTAGGAAGAAACACCCTCAGCAGACCCGTTTGAGATTCGAACCCCGTTCTTCCCGTCATCTGCAGGCCAGTCTAGCACGAGAGTTAGGCCTTAGACCATTCTGTCACTTAAGCAGGCTATAAGGTAGTTCATGCAGTCACAACTACCCCTTGCAAACAGAAACGACTATCAGAGTATTTATCAGGGATTTTTGTGGGCACATTTGCGGAGGTTATATTTGTCTACGCATTAATAATTAATCTTCATATCTTTTAAATTAATATATTTAATACAAGGGTTATTAATAGCTCGTTCTAAGAGAAGAATGAAAATAGTAGCTTATAGAAAGTGCACCCGCATTAATGTTTAAATACAATTTATTTTAATACTATTATACAGTCAACTGTTCTATTTTTTTATTCACTAACACATGGACATTTATTTTGATTATTCTTGATTTGAGTTCATTCTTATTATAAGAAGATTACATAAAACATCCATTTTAAGTATAAGACTTAGCTACTACCTTAGTGCTTAGAATTAAGTTAACGTTCATAATGTCTACACACACACATTTACTAGAGGTGGATATTGAAATGAAAATATTTCTAAGAACGAGGATTTCTATTGTTAAGTTTTAAAATCTTTGTAAATAAGTTGAAAAATTAATCAAAACATGTTACAATTAATCTTCCACGTAAATATATGCTGTAACTTTGACAGTGAAGAAACTTTTAATTCCTTGCCAAGTTGCCATAACATAGTTAACTGTCAGGTGAATAGATGTATAATTCTTTTACTTTCTCGTATCAGGAGAAAATATTGTAAACGCGAGAAAATCAACCTCGAGATCATGATGAATCTTTACGTTTTACGATATGTGGGCCTGAACCCAAAATAGTTGATTTACAATATTTGTCCTTACGTCTGTCCATCTGTCCCTAGCCACGGATACAATGTTTTTTTAAACTTAATGGTAGTTTACTGATAATTCATTTTTGAAAATAGCTTTAACGATTTTGTTAAAAATTGGTATCTGAGTACTAGTTAACATTATATGTTTATATTTAGAACATAAATTAATTCGAAGGTAGTTAATTTTTGACAGATTTTAGAAAATTTGAAATATTTTTAGAATAGCCCTTAAAATTCCGTTCAAAATGGCAACTTTTGATAATCATGAATTTGTTCTTATATTTTTTTCAAATATACATTTTTTGGGGATAATTTACAGTAATTTTTGAAAAAATATATATTTAAAAAAATAGACCAAACAATTTTCCTAAAAATTTAAATTTGAAGAGTGCTTATTGTGATTAAAAAGACGATATGCTCGGGGAAAAAATTACTTAGACTATTTTCTCAACACATTACCCCCCCCCCCC
>CABFVX010000849.1:160660-187274 GCA_902151425.1 Timema shepardi
TAATACAGACTACCATAATTACAGCAGAAATTCTTTCATCCGGATTTGATGAGACCAGATCATCGATATTCCAAAAGATCCAGAAGTATGACATTTTTCACAGTTGGAGATGTAAAAAATTGTACATAAGCAAAATATCTTGTAAATAATACATTTATTTACAGTATGATGCGAAATGCGGACTGATGGGATTTTTTGTCACAAACAAAGCTAGAATAAGGCCTACAACTTGTTAAAAATATGTTCCAATATGAGATTTAATGATCACTTGTGTGCTGATCGATCTACCCGGCTGGAATTCGAACCCTGACCTAAGACCAAGTACAATGTGAGTCCTAGACATAAGACACCGCCACGGACACAATCTCAAACTCAGCCTGCTTTCACCATAATTATATTATTATATTAATATGTAGCCTAGCCGCTTCGGTGGCCGTATGGTCTAAGGAAACACTCCCTTAATAGACTAGACTACCGATTATGGAGAGATTGTGGTTCGATCCCGGTCAGGAGTACTGAGAGTGGTTTTTCCTAAATGGTTTTCCACTCTCCCTACGCGTAAATTATGGTACACTTTCTTTAAATTCAACCTTTTTATCTTTAACATCTTAGCGTAGCTAGTACATAGACGTATAACCCGAAAGTGTAATAAAACAATAAGCTAAATAAAAAATAAATATTATGTACTTTGTGAAGCTATTTCTAACTACCTCTACCCCCTTTTCACGCCCCTTTTCATTTAACTATCCCTAATTAATTATTAAACACCCATTGGCCATTTAAGTTTAATTTTAATGTGTACTAATGATGAATTAGGTAATGAATCGTTTATAGGACTATTTTACCTTGTCGATGAACCAAACACAACCACCCTACCCGTAATTAACGTTACATGGTCTGATTAGGGCAATCTCCTGTCTAGATAACACCTACAACGGGGGTCACATGGTATAAAGAGTCAAGTTAGAAATAGACTAGATTGCCGATTTTGGAAAGGTTGAGGTTAGAATCTCGTCCGCGTGCTCTGATTGGTGGTTTGACACTTGTTATTTGTGTCTATAATTTTCTCATTCCCTCTCCACGCGAATGCGGGTGCATTTATTCAACGTTATCGCTCTAATCTTCAACCATTGAACTAAGTTGCTAATAATCTTGATGTTGAATGCTCTACTGCTAGTAAAAAAAATTGACCCAAACTATCCAATCTACGGGAACAGGAAGAAGAGGCGAAACAATTTGAAATGAAAACAAGTTGTGTCGTTGCGTAACTCCGTCCTTCCGGAACAGAATAAGGCGTGCTATTGTAAGTTTACACCTACCGGTAGAAGTTATATATAGGCACGGTTCAATTTTCTTAGGAAGGATCTTATCTGACAGCTAGATACGTCACTAGATCTACTTTCACATATTAATACGCCAAGTCATGGGATTTGCAGCTGACACTTTTTAACGCTAATAGAAATTTCTATAAAATAACACTTATATAATAGTAAATTGTATTTATATTGACCCGCCTCGGTGGCGTAATTAGCTAAGGCGCTGGTCGTGTTGAGCTTAACTGCTGAGGACGAGGAGATCAAGGTTCGAATCTCGGTCGGATGAGCTGGTTTTTTCCCCTAAATTGTTTTCCACTCTCCCTCCACGCAAATGCGGGTTCACTTCCTTTAATTCAACCTTCCCAATTCTTATTCCATTAGAGTAATTACTACTTAAAGCGTATAACCCGAACGGTTAGTTAGTAAGACGTGGTGCTAAATAATATATTATATAATATATAATATTGACCTAAAAAAAATTGTATTCTGAAAATTGAAAAATGACACCTGGACACTGGAATCGAGCCCTGGACCCTTGTCTGTGCCCTTGGCTTAGTACACCAATGCTCTACCAGGCTGCTATCAATGCTGCTATCCAGGAATCGTCCCGTGATCAGGGTCATTCTTCACTCATATTTTAAGGAAGTCTCTATGTGTTTTATAAAAAGCTTTTATATCAAAATTGAACTGTATTTACACTCTCGTCTGGGGGAAAAAAATATTAAAGGGAAGTCTATCTGCAAGTCTAGTTAGATAAATATACAATACTAAACAAAGTATTAAAAACTGTGAATAAAATACGCACAAGAACGAATTGATTGTTCCATTATTACAAGGAACTCCATTAAAGTTTATATTCCCTTCTGTTATCGAAACATTATTGTTTTGCTGCGATTACTTACCGGTTAGTTTATATGTAGCCTACACTGATTATTACTTTTGTAAGAAGGAAAACTTTTCTCCTCGCACTCAACATATTAAAGTGGGGTTTCAGTAAGAAGGTATATTTATGACACGTGCTAAATTTAATAAAGATATTACAAGATTTTGGTAGAAGGGTGTTGTTACCCGCCTCGGTGGCGTAGTGGGCTAACGCGCTTGTCGTGTTGAAGCTCGACTGCTGAGGACGGGGAGATTGAGGTTCGAATCTCGGTCGGGTGAACTGGGGGTGGTTTTCCCTAAATGGTTTTCCACTCTCCCTCCACGCAAATGCGGGTTAATTTCCTCTAATTCAACCTTCCCAATTCATAATCCATTAGCGTAATTAGTACTTAAAAGCGTATAACACGAACGGGTAGTAAGACGTGGTGCTAAATATTATTATTATTATTATTATTATTATTATTATTATTATTAGAAGGGTGTTTTATAAAATACATATTTTTTTTGTTGTCGACAATAATAACACCTTAGGCCTACTAAATGATCAGTGTTATTTTAAATACATTGATAACACCTAACATAAGTGACAACTGAAGATCACATGACTTGAAATAGTAACTATTCTAAATGGTTCTTCGTATGAAATTTGAACTTTTCTTTTATACATTCATACGTTAAATCATATGACCTGAAACTATCATTATAAGCAAATTGTATCAATGCCAATTAAAATAATTTTATTATATTTCGTCAATATTAATAGAAAACATTTTAGAAATAGGCCTATATATTATAAACACAATAAAGTCACATGGCTGACTCAATTCACTGGCATTAATGTTTACCCACTACCAGATGAAATAGAAACTTTAAATTTGGCAAACTTATAGTTTCTAGCCTGTAACCGACGGGAACATTCCATAAAGTTAAAAAAATTAATTTTTAACCCCCGAAAAAAAATATTCAAATTGTCGGAGCAACTTTAAAGTCGGTGCGGACCTTTCTTTAGAGGCCTCTTGTGGTTAAACGGTAAGACCTATCAAAAAACGGCTCTGGAATTACATTAGCTTACATCCACTAGCAAAGAAAACTCACAGGGGGTTTGGGGACGTAGCCCCCAATGAGCAAATCGAGTATAGATCACAAACCTGCCGGACTATTGCGATTTCACAATACATCAAACTTGCAAGTGTGTGTGTGTGTGTGTGTGTGTGTACATATATAAAATTATATTACATGTCTTAGTATTCATTCGGCTTATACACATACACACATACATTTATAACGCCATTGAGCTTAACATTTAGAGCGCGTGCCTCCCGATACGGGTTAGCAAGTACCCTACATTGTTAAGTTTAAGATATTATTATTATTATTATGTGTTTGCTTGATCTAGCTGTATATTGGAGCTCGTGCGTTATAAGAAGCACAGTACCTGATTTTGTTTCTGGTAGGCTACAGTTTTCAAGGACAAACCATAACTACCATACCCACAGGTCGTTAGTTTATCACTTATAAAATGGAAATACTGTATACTTAATTTCACGATTGTAAATTTTTAGCCATTCCGAGATCGAATTTGAGACTTTAGATGGCTGACGCTCCACCGGTTGGGCTAGGTTTCCCAACGGGATACGTATATTTTATATTTGCTATATATGCATCAGTTAAAGTTTACCCACTTCGGTGGCTGCATGGCCTAAGGCTGACTCTCTCAGTAGGCTAAACTGCTGACGATGGGGGGATCGAGATTCGAATCTCGGTCTAGTGTTCTGAGAAGGTGGGGACATCCCAGTAAAAGTCACTTTAATAACACCTCTCCTGGTATAATCAATTGGAGATCGAACCCCAAACTCCACGCCAACGCTTAAAGATTACAATAAAAGTCCTAACGCTTGCTTACCACTGTGGAGGACATTTTACGTGAACCTAAAAAATTAGCATGCTCTTTTACAATACCCTTGTAGCCATGGTTAGTATTACCATGTCTCGAGCATCTTCGCAAAATTTAAGTTTAGAATTGAGTTAAGTTCTATACCTGGATAGCTTAATCATTATTATTATTATTAGCACCGCGTCTTACTACCCGTTCGGGTTATACGCACTTACGCTAATGTGTAATGGTAGGGTGATTGCGAGATGAAATGGAGGACCTACAGTTTAACGTGGAATCCGAACCACGGTGGAGGCCTGGCATTCCCCACACTCACAAGATGTCTTGTCAGAGGTGAAGGAAGGGTTTGGTAATCAGATAAATCTATGCCGGGACCGAGGATTGAACCCCGGCCGCCAGCATAGAAGTCTGACACCTTACCCCTAGACCGCCAGGTCACCGATAGCTTAATCGGTAGAGCAAATAAACTAAAAACAACTATTAAGTTACAATTCTTTGTTAATAAAGAACATTTTGAATATAAACTCTTGTCAAGACGTATGCATTAAAGCAGCTGATTTGTATTTCTTTGCCTTAAGGTGGGGGATTGGGACACATGTGACGTGAGAAAATTGTGTGTTTTGGCAGTGTTTATAGCAAAATAAGTCAAATATTGCTCCAGTAGAAACACTAAGTTTTTTGTTTTGTTTTGGGTGGTGAAATATACAGTTGTTGGATATCCATAGTGATTATATTGATGATAAACTTTTTAAACGAAGAGAAAAAAGTGGTCATTGAGTTTCAAGACACTATTGACAGATATTTAAGAACTATTATCACCATATGAAGAAAATTAGGCTATGTTTCTACTGGAGAAATATCTTATTTATTTTGGCATAGTAAAAATTGCTATAAGAACTACAAAATACACTTACCTTTTTTTTTAGCGTTTTCTACATCCCCACCATAAAACAGGGTGACGGTCTCGTCTGGTTTGTCTGCAACAGGTAGGTTGGGGTTCGTATCCCGACTGAGCGTACTGAGGTTTTTTTCCCCCCCAAACATTTTCTCCCTCTTTTTTGTGTGTGTGCATACAGCATACATTTGTCTACACATTTCTCCTTTCTCATCCCTAACTCACTTGCGTAGTTAGAATGCGTATAGCCCGGACGATTTGTAAGAAGCGGTGGAAAAAAAAGCCCGTTGATATACGGCTAGAATTCAAAAAATAAACACTTTTAATTTATATCCTTCTATGCTGGCGGCCGGGGTTCAATCCTCGGTCCCGGCATAGATTTATCTGATTACCAAACCCTTCCTTCACCTCTGACAAGAACACCCTACCATTACACATTAGCGTAAGTGCGTATAACCCGAACGGGTAGTAAGACGCGGTGCTAATAATAATAATAATATTAATTATATTAAAATATTTTTCAAGATAGTCTCTGAGAATGTTGCCGCTGCGTGTCGACAAGTCTTCACTCTTTTATTCGTTGGAGTAATGGGGTTGGGGGAAGTGGGGCTGTGTGAGGGTGTTGAGGGATGCCAGAAATAGCGCCGCGCACTACACAGTACGGCTTCATCGCTCGCTGGCTAAATGTAAAGTAGGTTACGTGCTTTGTTTCCCTTCTCTCGTCCCCGTACCAACACTTCTACTCCCACGGGAACATGCCAGTTCTTCGTTTAGAAAGATAGAAAAAAAGAGAGATGAGAATAAAGGTGAAAACCCCTCAGATCCACTCGAGCACCTGGTGCTAAAACAACGAAGCTACACTCCAATTTTCGTTGGAAGAGTCTCTAAGAAAATAAAAAGAGATTTTTTCGTGTTCAAAATTGAGAACATTTTAATTTCGTATTGATTTTATTCGATAGGCATTGATAACATCTATCAATAGTAACAGCTGCACCTCACACGACTTGACGAATGAATACGTGAAAGCAAATCTAGTAACTTTACCAACTTTTAAATAAGGTTATTTAAATTAAAATTGGAGTTACAAACGGCGCGGTGTTCACATCGTGCCCGAATTTCAAAATATATGTTCAAAAAATCTATGAAAAAAAAATTAAATTCCCGTAAACAGAGTAAAATTTAATATTTCGATTGTAAATTAATTAAATATTTATCTAATTAATGTAGCTTTAATAAAATTATGGGTTAATCCTCATCATGCATTCAATGATGAATACTATATTTTAAGATATTAAATCAAACGCAATACAATAAAGTTTTAATTTGTTTTGACAACTATTACTTACCATGAAACAAAGCAATCTCTCGACAAAATTAAATAGACATTCAAATGTGATTGAACAATCTAAAACTTTTGCATTAAAATAAAGACAATGAACAAAAGTATCTCCCTGTCTACTAATCTGCTACATTATTTAATAAGTGAGTTTATAAATCTGATTTGATAAGGTAAGCTATGAATGAAGTTTAATAAATCGAAAAATTAAATGTTTATGAGATGATTATTCATTCCTTATCTGAATGTTGGATAACTTTCTTCTATAAAATGTGAAAGTTTTACATTTTTTAATTGAATTATGACTTTCATTTCGCCCAAAGAGTGCTTTGTTTTATTGTAAGGTATATTTATCCAACATTTTTTATACAAATGCATAACTATATACTCAATAATATAGAGTGGCGTAGTTGGCTAACGCGCTTGTCGTGTTGAGCTCGACTGCTGAGGACGGGGAGATCGAGATTCGAATCTCGGTCGGGTGAATTGGGGGTGGTTTTTCCTAAATGGTTTTCCACTCTCCCTCCACGCAAATTCGAGCTCACTTCCACTAATTCAACCTCCCCAATTCCCAATAAATTAGCGTAATTAGTACTTAAAGCGTATAACCCGAACGGGTAGTAAGACGCGGTGCTAAATAATAATAATAATATAGATAGAGTATTTAATCTAGTGTCTTAAAACATAGCCTACTATTCATCATTTATGAAGTGAATCAAACAATTTTTATAGTGCAACAAGTTATATTTTATTATTCAAATATTTATTTTCTTATCAAACTATAAGAACATTTTTTTCTTGTAGCTTATATTGTTAAAAAGTTTTGAATGGAAACCGGCGATGATCCGGACAAACATGAACTCGGTCTGATTTATGAATATTCCGAAAGCTAGGTAGGTGTGCGTTTAGGCTGCTTAACTCTGACTTAGAAGGCCAAACGTTTGAATCCATTCCGGTTCGACCGGTTCCCTCCATGTGCTTTTCTACCTTTTAGAAGAGTGCTGGTGCATTTCTCTCAAATTTACCCTCATGATCATATAAGAATTGTCCTTGAATTGTATTGTTTTGACATCTGATATCTAGCATGTTAGCATCTAACTGTAGTGATAGTTTTGATAATTGTTTGCATACAAATTATTGTATCTTGTCGAATCGAAGGAATCCGTTGAAGTATTTGGTTTGTTGCTGCCGCGTCTTACTAACCCTTCGGGCTATATTCAGCCTTCAAAGTAGATTAACTCATTCAGATATTAAAAATTTAGCTAAAGAGCTTTAATTAAATGTTCGTTTACAAAATTTCATTTGACCTATCTTAATCTAACGTGTCTTTTATGTGTGTTTGAGTGGGTGGCAGTAAAAATGTGTTTGAACGAACATTTTATAAATAATGGCTGGCATTAGCACACGTTTTAGAAATTAAATTGGTGTAGTCAGCTCATATAATGCTAAACACTCGACCCTAACGTAAGGAGTTGTAAAACTTTAATAAAAAAAAAAAACGAACACTCACACATATACAAAAATGTTTCTATGTGCCACTAATCGCTTCGGGATCCCCTATATCTCTCTTTGAGCTCTCTCGGCTCTGGGTTCGTATCTCAGCTTAACATAGGGGCACTGGTTTTTCCCAGATTATTTCGGTGCTCTCCATTCTTTTAACCACAAATACGGGCGTGTTTCCTCTAAATTACTCTTTCTACCCCTGATTGTTATTTTTTTGTTCGTCGCATTTAACTATTTGAATGGATATATTTAATTGGATAGGGAGGAGAAAGCTAGAATTGAAAGTAAATATAGCTGAATTTGGAGGGAGAGTATAAAATCATTTAGGAAAAAGCACCCTCATCTACCCGGGTATCGAACCCTGAATCCCCATTACCAATAATTAATTTTATTTTGAGAGTGACGCCTAGAACATTCGACCATTGGAGTGGGTCAACCAACCTTATATTGACCTTGCTAGATAATTAAAAACACAAAGGCCTAGGGGTTATTAAAAAGAAAAGTATTAACAAAAATTTACGCCCTCCGTGGAATCGTTTATGTAAACTATTGCCATGACATTTCGCTCAGAAGAGCATCTCAAATCATCCCAGTGTTAATGTAAGATGTGACGACAGCCCAGAGGTTGCCCATATTGCTGTCATAGAGGTTTCCTTTTTCCGGTCTCACCTTGTCACCTCACACCTCGCTGTCGGGTCAGCAAGTTTTCGCCGACATTAGCAATCGGACGCTGCAGAGACGAGATCTAAATGTATCACGCTCGTTGTTTTCAACAATCTTGTGTGTACAGTCCACTTTTCAAAGGAGGAGCCTTTTAGAAAATAAACACTTTTTGTGTGTGTACACAGCATTGATAACATATTATTCAATTATTAATGTTACTTTATAAATATTGAAACATATATATCAAAAGTGACAGTTGTGTATTACATGGTAAAGTTCTTACTTACTCGCTTCATCGCCCGAACGGCTTAAGGCGTCACTCTAGTGTTAGATTGACCTGCTGATGATGGGGAGATCATGGTTCGGATCCTCTGAGGGTGGTTTTTCAATGGTTTACCACTCTCCTTCCACGCAAATTCGCGTAGATTGCCTCTAAAATTCTTCCTTGTTCATCCCAACTCCGTTAAATTAATTGGCATACATGTGAAAGATTCCCCGTCGGGTTTGCTCACACGGATTGTTTCATTTCGTTTGACAAAGAAAAACGGAGTTCAATCCCGACCGGGTGGACTGGTTTATTTTTTACCCGCGTCATCCCCTAACCTATTACCTTGGAAATTGTGTTTTTCTTTTCTTTTGATGCATCCTATTCATCCTGCTTAAGTTGTCGATAGCTACACTCAATTCGCACCGGTAGGCGCGCGGATTAAGGCCACAGTCTCGTCTTATTTGTGTTGTCGATGATGGGTTGATGGGTGTTCGAATCCAGGTCGGGCGTATTGATTGTTTTACTAACTGGCTTACGATTCTTTATCCACTCATATCGAGCACATTCCCTCTTTCTTTCTTTTTCTTCCACATATGTGATCATCCCGGACTGGTAATAATGATCTGTTGCCAAACTTCCTAGCTCGCGCTTGCTGAGACGTGAAGTAGGAAGAGTGAACAAGAAAATGCTTGCAACATCAATACTCCAGCGTTGCAAGATTTGACATATTTGAAAAAAGGAACGTCACTCAAGTTCAAGGAAGCGACAGCGTTGTTACCCACAACTAAAACGTACAGTTCCTTTGCAAATTGCTACTGAGATTAATACTGGCGATAAAGCACGCGAGTACCTTTAACAAAACTGCCATCTTTGAGCTAGTTCGAATCGTTCAGCACTAAGTATAAACCCACCTCGGGGATATAATGGTCTAACGCATCACTCTCGCAATAGACTGGACTGTCGATGACTGAGAGATATTAATTCGAATCCCGGTTGGGTGTGTTGAGAAAGCTTTTTTCTAGAATGGATTCCACTTTTCCTCCACTCGAATCCGTTAACACGTTTTCTAAATTCAATCTTACTCATCACTAAAATATAAACGTACTTAGTACACATGTGTATAACCTGAACAGGTAGTAAAAAGCGGTGAAAAAAGAAGGTACTATGTAGGAATTAATATTGATGCAATGTTACTACTTAGTTTTGTTACTTTACTTAATTTACAGCCATTAATGTTTCCAGTCTGTGTGGCCTGGGCCAGTCTTTTATTCAAGCCAAATATTTCCCACTGCCGGCTGGCTAGGCCTATAGAAGCTTCAAATGCCTTATTATTATTAGCACCGCGTCTTACTACCTGTTCGGATTATACGCACTTACGCTAATGTGTGAGATGAAATAGAGGACCTACAGTTTAACGTGTGATCCGAACCACGGTGGAGGCCTGGCATTCCCCACATTCACAAGATGTCTACAAGATGTCTTGTCAGAGGTGAAGGAAGGGTTTGGTAATCAGATAAATCTGTGCCGAGACCGAGGATTGAACCCCGGACGCCAGCATAGAAGTTTGACACCTTACCCCTCGACCGCCAGGTCACAGAAATGCCTTATAATCTAACTTAAGACTAGGACAAGCACAAAATCCAGTCCCCGGACGTTAATTTATCAACGTGAGAGGGTAAACCCAGAATTCACCGTTGATACATTTTCGGCCATGCCGGGAATCTGATCCAGGACCCTTATCTCAGTAGGGAGACGCGCTACCGACTGAGCTAAGGTGTCTGATAGTTGTGGTACTACTGTCACAGATCATTTCAAACATCGTGAGCTCTACAAGTAGGAGCACGCACAAACGCGTCAACCTCATATGGCTTAGTTTGCCGGTGATGGGTGGATCAGTATTCAAATCTCGGTTGGATATACTGAGTTTTACCTCACCTCCTTAAACAATTTCTCCCTCTAAGAAAATGCGAATACATTTTCTTCATATTATATATTACTTATTACCACCATAATGGTGGATAGCTCGGACGGGTAGTAAGGCGTGGTGCATGTAATAATAATAATTAAGGCGCCGCACAAACACAGTGTTTGAAATGTTTCAAACACTGCACTTTGTAATCTTAAGTTCTCGCACTTTAAAAACTTCAAAGTCAAAGTACAAATTAACTTTTATTTAACTCATTGGATAAAGTACAAGGTTCGTGTATCAGTGACGTCTTAATTTATTGTATATAGCTTACTCTATACTTCTGGATAGTCGACATTATATTTATAATATAACTATAACAAGCTGCGTTCAGTACATTCCATTCAAGTTTTTAATTAATTTTTTAATTTAATATTTAGCACCGCGTCTTACTACCCGTTCGGGTTGTACGCTTTAAGTACTAATTACGCTAATGGATTAGAAATTGGGAAGGTTTAATTAGAGGAAGTGAACCCGCATTTGCGTGGAGGGAGAGTGGAGAACCATTTAGGAACAGTCCACCCGACCCAGATTCGAACCTCGTTCTCCCCGTCCTCAGCAGTCGAGCTCAACACGACAAGCGCGTTAGCCAACTTCGCCACCGAGGCGGGTCATTCAAGTTAATGTCCCAATTTGTGATTAATGCTTTACTTTTAGGACTTTAATGTATTTTAGGAGATAGCAGTGTCTCTTTTATATTAATTAGAATATACTCCCCACCCCCAAATCAAATTTTAAGGGGCACTTTCGTTGTGTATACCTTTAAAATATTAATTTGTGAGCCTATCCTTAAATTTTAGTCTGGGTTTTCAACGCATTTACAGTTCTCTATACTAGTATCTCTACATATGTTTTAAGCTTTTATTAAAATTATTTAAGATCTTGGGAGAATGAGGGGCAAATGCCCTGCTTTCGACCTACCCCTTTACACTTGGTACGCCACTGTACCCTGTAGACTGAATATAGTTAATTATTTTCTAGAACAATGGTGCGCTAAACCAAAATATAAAGTTTCGAAGCCATATCGACGAGACTTTGTTCAAAATTTATTTTAAAATGTTCATAATTGTCTACATTAATGAAATTAAATACATGGAGTTGATTTCCTGAAAAGCTGCACGTGAAAATCTGATTGGTGTTTTAGGTTTGTGGCGGGTACTATAGTGTTACGCCTTGTTTACGTTACCTTCAAACTGTTCTAAGGAATGGGAATACTAAATGCTGACATTTACATGTTATTATTTCTTGTTGTTCAGTACAATGAAGTTGTGTATTGTCATGAGCATAGTTCTGTTAGTAGATAATCCGAATAACAATGGGTATACAACAAGGAACACAATTAAATATACGTATACATTTTACTGTTTTCTAAAATGATATATTTTTAAATATAGTTATTTGGTCTACAACAAAGAAAATAAATGGTACGGTGCACAGCACAGATATCCTATTGCTTTAATCTTAAAATAGATACATTTATTAAAAACTTGTAAAATTTGTGAAACTAAATAATATACACTGTTGCAGAAACACGCCACCAAAACGCAGAATGAAATATTATTCACTGTTACAGAAACATTGAGAAAAGAGGAGCATCTCTGTTCACCAAAGAGCATAACAATCAATTTCATATTTCTAAATATCCCATAAAAAAGTACGTCCTTGTTTATAGCTAAGAAACTATTAGTTTTATAAATATATATTCCAGATTAAAATAAATTTTAGTCTGAAGAACATTTTTACAACTTTACAATGATAAGCTATCTTGTATCTCAAATAGTTGAGAAGCTATTAAAATTGGAAATTTCCATTTTCATGGAAAAATGAAAACTGCCATTTTGTTTGTAATGTTAAGCACTGTCTAGATACATAATTTAATCAAAATCTCTAGACTGGATACAAAGTCTTAGCTCTATCGGCTATTGTCGGAGATACAGATAGACAGACAGACGGCAACACAAAAAACACTTTTTCGGTTTCAGGGGGTCATGCATGAAACGTCGAAATTCATACAAATATCGGGTTCAATTTTATTTTGACGGTCACAATACTTCTCTATTCGAGTGGTCGAGATAAACTATTAAAAAGCGGTGTCAATTTTTTTTATAGGCGTGTTCTTTCAGATTGGAATCGAACCTTGAATTTATGGCTTAGCGCGCCTACACCAGTGCGCTATCCAGGTATTTCCTGAGCCTGGGCTCATTAATTTATCACAGTTTAAAGATAATTAGAATGATAGGCACGTTGATTAACGTGGTTTTCATTGTCAAAAGGGTAAGGGTTATAATCCTGGCTAGGTATACAAGAAGTGGCTTTTCCTTAATTGTTTCTCATTCTATGCCCACTTAAATGTGGACACATTACCTCTGAATTCAACCTTCTTAATCCCTAGGCCACTATATTAGTGTAAATCCATAGAACCCAAACGGATGGTAAAGTACATTGGGGAAAAATAAAGGACTAACGAAAAACTTTTAAGAATAGTTAAAATGGTTCTCAATCAAAAACTAGCGCTGTTTTTATTGTATGGTCGTGGTATTCCACTAATGTTCCGCTATTCGAATAACTGGCAGTTCAAATCTATTGGGGGATTGGCTAAAAGTCTGAATATAGAATTTTAAAAGTAAAAGATTAAGCTACAAAATCATAATACTTCAATTTAACTCAAATGATTTAAGATTATTTTATTTTTTAAAATCAAGAACTTCACTTCCTAAGTTTTGCTACCGATTAATACTTAACGAGCGTAGACCGGTTTTAAATATGAACTATTCATAACAGATGTCAACAAAAATTAAAATTAATATTTTTACCTTTTTCTAGAAAAAGTGAATTAATTAGTTAACTTTGGAATTGAACAATAAGCTTAAAGTTAATTCTATTGTGTATCGTCGAAGAAATATCGGTTCTTTTGGACGTGGCCTGCTTTCTAGTCACGTAAAATAAATGCATTCACCTCAAACGGGATTCGAATCAAATTCAGTTAGTGGTGTTTTAGTAAGTGCCTAAAGATGAACTCTCTTGACCATCGGCCAAACCATTGAGATGTTTAAAAAAAGAATCACATTGCTCTTACGTTTTATGGCCTCCTGTTGACGTAAATTGTATGTGTAAAAAACTTGTGAGCAGGAGTGTACGCCCCTCCCTCTAACATCCCGGGGGAAAAGTGGCGCAGAAGATGTTCTTTGTTATATCCTCTAGAGATTAATTAACATACTCAGTTTGGTTTTGGCATATGAATACGACTATTTCTGTTCTATTTCAGACAAAACATAGTCTTTGTCTTCTCCTACTTAATTAATGCGTTTTAATTTATATTGTTATGTAAACTATTTTCTTCTTAGTAAATAACTTCCCAGCGAAAGGGCTTTTATCACAATTCCCTTTATTTTTTTAATATATTTACAAGCTACTTGCTTGATGAGAGGTCCCTTGATTTGAATTTACATATTTTTATGTACAAAAAGGCTTATTGTTTAAATTTTAAAATTATTTCAGTCGGTTAAATGTCTAACAACTGAGTTAAGGGTCCCGGGTTTGATTTCCGGCATAACCTAAAATTTATTGGGTTGCTAAAATTAGAGTTTCCCCTTTCACAACGATAAATTAATTACAGGAAGATTGGGAGCTGTGTCTGCTATAGAGTTAAGTTAGTTTATAGATCATGTGTTAATATAATCAAACGGGTTAGAAAGTACACCTTAAATACCTTAAATAATAATATATTTTTAATTTATAAATATTCATCGTAGGCCATACTTGCTGAATTAACGACTATATTAAACTAATTTAACTTTAAAAAAGACAAAACACCCAATTAACCATTTTTATTTCATCACTATGAAAGGGAGACCCCAATTTCACCAAATATACACCTTTCGACCATTTTGTAATCGATCTTTTAACCTCACTTTTAAACTCATCTTTAACTCAAAAACAAACAAACGCGCAATCAATTTCGCCGAGGTATTAGGACCAGGAGTAAGCTGTGGTATGGTATCTAGTATTAATGCATTTTATCTAGTAGTATTCAAGATAATTTATTAAACCAAAACATCTGAAATATTAAAAACAATGATCAATAATCTATAATTTAGGGTTCAGGCTAAGTCTTTATAAATAATGGTTATTTTTATGGGAGTAAATTTGGGACAAACGGCATGCTGCTAAAATAAAATATATTTTTAGATTAGAAATCGAATAGATACAAAAACCTTAGCTATGATAAAAAAATTTTTTTTAGACATTTCTTATTTGAGATGCAAGGGCACCACATTTATCTTTCCAATTTCAAGCATAAAGGGTACCTGGTATTTTTTTTAAATAAATTAAATAACTTGTTAAATTCTTGTGGATTCTAAAAAGTTTTTTTACTAATACGTCCAACTCCAAGGATATTAATTAGGCTACTTAATCATCATGCTTCGGTGACCGCATGGTCTAAGCCCTTACTCTCGTGTTAGACTAGACCTTCAATGACAGGGAGATCGAATTTCGAATCCCAGTCGGGGGTACTGTTTTTTCAACATGGTTTTACACTCGCCTTCCACGAAAATGCGGGTACACTCGCTCTAAATTTACTTTTCCTCATTCATAACGTATTAGCGTAATTAGTACAAATGTGAATAACCAGAATAGTTAGTAAGACGTGGTACTAAAAAAAATACTTAATCTAAGGGGAAATTTATACCAGAAAAGGATAGGCCTATTGCAATAAATCATGTTATATAAAATTCACAATAATATAACAAATTATGTAGAACTTCTAGGGATGCTAACTTACCTTGTCTCCACACACAACACGCACAGCAGACATGTATGTACAGCTGTAAGTCCACAAACTACTCATTTAACTCCCCAATTACACGGGCTTGCAGCAATTTTAATGTAATATACTCTTTTATTCAAATTTACCTCTCAGTAGTTTATTTAACTCAATTAAAAAGGTCCATTACAGTATTTAAAAGTTCTTTGTGATAATTTTACTTTACCCATAATGTTTTTCTACATGATTTACTAACTCTTATTATTATTATTATTATTTGAACTATTATCTTTATTATTTGGAACTTTTTTGGCTGTCTTTCTCTCAATTTTTCATTATAGTATTCTGTGATGTGTCTTTCGGGGCATAAAAATTATGTCTGTTTCATATGATTAATCTTGTTTTTGTATTGTTTAAAACAGTATATGACTGACTATCTCATAACTATATTGGTATCACATAAGAAAAAACACTTGTCTTTACAAACTTTGTAAATAATGTACTTTTCGCGAAATGTCTTAATGTTTTATTATTCACAATATCTCGCTGTTTCATTGTATATTTAAAAATCGGTTTAATGTTCCTCTTATAGTTCCATCTTATCTATATATGATTCACATGTATTTGTTGCTGTGACCTATATAAAGGGGCTGTGGGTATATTTTGCTGACCTCCATGGATAGATAAATAAATAAAAAGAATGTCTAGCGACACCTTCTCACACGGTCTATGGAGTATATATCTAATGATCTAAGATCTCACGCTCGTTTCTCGACAGAGTCAAAAGCTTATACCTGTGTAGTTGGGTCTCAACACTTGAATTGGTTTCTAAATGGATGCCATAGAGTGTGGTGGTTGGGTTTGTCTTATATTATTATTATTATTATCACCGCGTCTTACTACCCGTTCGGGCTATACGCACTTACGCTAATGTGTAATGGTAGGGTGATTGTGAGATGAAATGAAGGACCTACAGTTTAACGTGGAATCCGAACCACGGTGGAGACCTGGCATTCCTCACATTCACAAGATGTCTTGTCAGAGGTGAAGGAAGGGTTTGGTTATCAGATAAATCTGTGCCGGGACCGGGGATTGAACCCCGGCCGCCAGCACAGAAATCTGACACCTTACCCCTAGACCGCCAGGTCACCTACGTTTGTCTTATAATAAAATTAGTAGTAGGTGACCTGGCGGTCTAGGGGTAAGGTGTCAGACTTCTGTATTGGGGGTCCGGGGTTCAATCCTCGGTCCCGGTACAGATTTATTTGATTACTAAACCCTTCCTTCACCTCTGACAAGACATCTTGTTAATGTGAGGAATGCCAGGCCTCCACCGTGGTTTGGATCCCACGTTAAACTGTAGGTCCTCCATTTCATCTCACAATACACCCTACCATTACACATTAGCGTACGTGCGTATAGCCCGAACGGGTAGTAAGACGTGCTGCTTCTAATAATAATAATAATGTTAGTAAAATTTGCTAAAATCCGGGACACCAGCATCATATCGTCTTGGGGAAAAAATATATTAGTGGAAAATAAAATATATAAGTACATCAATATTTTAATTTATTTTATGTGCTGCCGTGAATCGAATATTGGTTTTTCTACTTACTATCTATACCTTGATTTTCTTACAAATTGACATTTGAAGCACTTTTTAGAAAATACATACATATTTTGTTACGGTATATATTGATGTTGTTAGTGTTGTTTCGTATATATTGACAATATCTCTCAAAAGTGACAGCTACAGTTCACATTAATCGGCGTATGATTAAGTGAAAGTTGATAAAATAACTTCTTTTTTAGTTAGCTATGTCCATTCATAAGAAAATTGGATTGTACATACCATTGTGTTAGTGTAAGATGCTTAAATTAAACTATATTTTTATTTTATTATTAATGATATGTTTCCTTTTTGTTTCCAGGTAAGTTACTTGCTCCATGGCGTATTACTTGCTGGATGTGAGTGAGTAATGAGATACGTCCACGCCATTGATTAGAGTGTATTACACTATACCAGCACTTTGTATTTGAAACACTACACAAGTCCTTTAATCCACCCTCCTCACCCTTATCACAGAGGTTAAGCCGTTAATTGCCCGCATCAGTGAACACGCAGACTAAATGATTGGCTCATCTAGTCTGGTTTGACGTTGAGTTCTTTTAAATCCCAAAATGGTATCACCAACCTACCTCCCCCAAAGTGGGAATACATGTATTACTAAATTCCACCTTCCTCATCCCTACTACAGTAGCCCCATGGCTTCTTTGGTGCTGTCTGACAGCTTTAAATATATACCAGACCAAATTACATATCCCTGCGCCAAACCAGATGATCTGCAAAAACATGTGTTTAGCAGCTGTCACTTCTGACAGTCAAAATCTAGGTATATACCTAAATGTGGACTGTCTGAAGTCAGCTGTGAGCTGTCAGTTAGCACCAAAGAAGCCACGGGGCTACTGTACATCAGCATGATTAAAATTCCTGTCGCACTGACAGGTATTACACGCGGTGTGTACAAAACAAACGTTTAATAATCCACAATTGCCAAATATGATTCATTATTACCGATTTTCAGACACTGTAGTATACAAGGTGTAGTGTACCTATTTTTAATTATAGTTTTTAATTACTTTTAAGTTTTACTATACTTTAACCTAAACATAATTTTTTTCTAACCATACTACACCTGATTTGAAAACTATACGATGTATTAAATATTAGTTTAGTATTATAATATGTATTAATTATTAGTTAAATATTAGCTTAGAATTAAAAATAGTTTCCGAGTGTGTTAAATGTATTCATTTTGGTGTAGTTCAATGAGGCTAGAGCTTGATTATTGTGACCAACTTAATATTGACGGTCAAATTTCGTTATAAAATAATTTTTCAAGAGTCATTGAACAAGACATCTCGAATGAAAGAAACGCCATTGAAAAGCTACACACGCAGCCATGTTGTCCTAAAATGTCTCATTTTCTATCAGTTATTTCTTAATAGAATCCGTTTTTCAAACTTTGAGGCCACAGCAAGGTGATCCGATTTGATGTATATCTAATCTCTCTCTCCCCCCCCAGCCTTAAAATCGGTCACAGATTGCGCATGCGCAGAAATAGCTATTCACAGTTCCTTAGTTAATACTAGTGACTTTGTCCTCTGTTTTACACTTTAAACTAAGTCTGGCCTAAAGAAACTTTCAAGTTCTTGGCTGCCAGGACGTAGGATCGCCATTCAACCCTATCCCGAGACACCGCTATCTAATTCCTAAACTGGCACTTCTTCCAAATCCATTTTCACATTATTATACCACTAATATTTACCGAATTAAAATAAATAAATCGCACAGGATGTACCAATTAGTGAAATTATAGCCACACTCCCATTTTGTGGCTGATTTTATCGAACTTGACAAGAGTAATCCGTTCTTTTTAAAAAGTGACCCGCCTCGGAACGCGCTTGTCGTGTTGAGCTCGACCGCTGAGGACGGGGAGATCGAGGTTCGAATCTCGGTCGGGTGAACTGGGGGTGGTTTTTCACTAAATGGTTTTCCACTCTCCCTCCACGCAAATGTGGGTTCACCTCCTCTAATTCAACCTTGCCAGTTCCTAATCCATTAGCGTAATTAGTACTTAAAAGCGTATAACCCGAACGGATAGTAAGACGCGGTGCTAAATATTATTATTTAAAAAATGAGAATGTCAGATTAAATTACCAGAATTGAAGAAAGGATACACTTACATTGTTTTGGTAGATTTTTTTAACAACCAAAGAGTCAAGTGCCAAAAAAAATTATGTTATAAACCAAATACAAAATTTCCACACATCCACAAACACTACAAAAAAGATCATTGATGGAGAAAAGAATAGGATTTTAATGTGGGTTGCCTCTAGGGTATGCTTCCACATATTGTGTGTGCATAGTTTTGAACGAATTAGTGGCCTTCGGACTCCCTTGAGGCTATTTACAGACATGTGTATGGACTACTGATGTGGCTTTAAGCCCCAAATACAGACTCCGTATCCGTGGTCCTTAGAAATTCTATTCGCGTCCACACAGTTCTTATCCTTAAACACGTGGCCGTGCCAACCAATGAGATAGTAAGACTTCGTCCAATAAAACTCTTAAAAAAAAACTCGTCTACAGCAAGGTACAAGCGCCAACCAGTAAGACGACCAATAAAATAAACTAAAACAACTTCTTTGTTTTTAAGAAAACGTCCAGGATATACTTTAAATGTAGGTTAAGTACAATCATAAATATATTTATAACACGACATGAACTATCAAACTTATAATTAGTGTGTACTACCATTGGTGCTTTTATTTCGATGCGCTCGCACAGATTTACTCAACTGTCATTGGTAGTCTGTATCATTTAGTTCTTAGGAAACTCAGTCGCCTCGGTGGTGTAGTTGGCTAACGCGCTTGTCGTGTTGAGCTCGACTGCTGAGGACGGGGAGATTGAGGTTCGAATCTCGGTTGGGTGAACTGGGGGTGGTTTTTCCTAAATTGTTTTCCACTCTCCCTCCACGAAAATGCGGGTTCACCTCCTCTAATTCAACCTTTCCATTTCCTAATCCATTAGAGTAATTAGTACTTAAAGCGTATAACCCGAACGGGTAGTAAGACGTGGTGCTAAATATTATTATTATTATCAGTAAACTGTAGAAAGTTAAAATTGACCAACTTTGACGTAGTGACCGAGTAAGGGCTCTGTAGTGTAGGGATAGCAATCTGATACTGTGGCATCGATTTCTTAAAGACCATAGACTACGGATTACGGACCTATGAATACGGAGTATGTAGATGGTATTTAAATCTCCAATTGAATATTATTTCGAAATTCTGTATGGGAACTGTATTAGTGGTGGTGGAACCGGGAGGCTCATGAAATACATTTTCCCTCTTGATTTATTTCACGCTTCTCTTATATTCTCTAATTTGAAGCTAAAATATGATCTTGCGCCAAATTAAAATCAATTATATAGGCTACCAATTATAAAAACAAACCTTTTACAAAGAAGGAATAGTCCAAATCATTTCTAAAGGTATTCAATTTTCAAAAATTTGCAGGAAGGAGAGCACCCAAAATAGATTCAAGAGACATATAGTTTTCAAAAAAAATATCTAGGCAAGGACCACTTTAAATAACCTCCTGAGGCATCCAAATAAAAAATAAAAAAATCGGGGGGATGATCTTTTCAAGTAGCTTTTAGAGGAATCAAATTTTAAAACATTTTCCAGGTGAGGGATACTTAAAATATCTTCTAAAGTTATCCAATTTTCAAAATTTTTCTGGGTAGGTGGCGGACGTCATTTGGGGAACCAAACCCTCCCAAATTTTCTACTTTTGCTAATTCCTCACAACCAACAGAAATAATGTTCCGCCGCTTCTGAACATTACTACATTCTATAACAGGATTTTGGTAGGATTTTTTTCTTAGAAAAGACAAATATGTCTGTATGGTCCAAGGCGCTAGTTACAGGTAACATGACTTGACGTATGAGTGTATTACAATTTATTTAGTAAATTTTCTAGCTCTTCCTTTGAAAATTGGACTACACCTGCCACTGATAAAATAATAGATTGCAAACATGTTTGAAGAATAAAGATTTAACAGTAATTATCCTTCTCTCTAGATTCCTCAAAATTACTCACTCCTTCCTCTTCTTTCAATACTTCATGTGCATTAAAATGCTCATAACACCCTAGTTTTATTGAAATAGGATATATATTAAAAACTATATAATTATAATATCTATTTTCATAAATTATAAATCTTTTTAACTTATAGATCCATCTTATTTTATCCTAGGGTGTGATATGTCTAGTAAAAATAGTATCCACACGATACGAGCGTTTTATTAGGTTTTATTTTTGCGCAACATTCTACTTCCCTTACGATACCCGCCTCGGTGGCGTAGTTGGATAATGCGCTTGTCGTGTTAAGCTCGGCTGCTGAGGACGGGGAGATCGAGGTTCGAATCTCGGTCGGGTGAACTGGGGGTGGTTTTCCCTAAATTGTTTTCCACTCTCCCTCCACGCAAATGCGGGTTCACTTCCTCTAATTCAACCTTCCCAATCCATTAGAGTAATTAGTATTTAAAGCGTATAACCTGAACGGGTATTAAGACGCGGTGCTAAATATTATACTTCCCTTACGGGTTATTCGCATTTAAATACACTAACGGAATATGGAAAATATATAAATTATTGGAAATGTGTCCGCATTTACGTGGATGAAGAGTAGGAAACCATCTAGGAAAATCACCTTTAGTACACCCAGCCGGGATTCGAATCCGACTTCCTCGTCACCAGCTAACCAGAGCTTGAAGCCTTAGTCGGTGTGCCTAGCGATGTGTGTTTTATCCATAGTTGACTAATATGAAGTGTAAGTATAAAGCCACTATACCAACCAGTTTGTTATTATGGCTACAGTACACTCCTCTTACAGGCATAATTATTTATGGTTTAATTTGTAGCAATTTGTTTACTGAGTGGGGGAAAAGAATCGTTCGTGAAATTGTTTTACTGGTTGATTTTATAACGAGTTCCACCTATCGTAGAATTCACCAATGTAATAGCCGGAATGTGTCATCAATTGAGTCCTTGTTTAGTTGAGCTTTATATTCGTGTATACAGGGTGCTTAAAGCGCGATCCCGCAAAACAAAACAAGCCTAACATGTAAAACAACAAATGAACATATAATCAAGGTTCGGACGTCTGTCAGTCAGCCATTTGACCTGAACTGCTTGTTATTCTTACACCGGGAGACCGGTTGACTCCTGATACTAAACTATTGATAATAGACTACGGCCCTAAATACTTTGTTGCAATTAATCAGGGAGATGGATTTGGCGTGAAGGGGCCGTTTAGTGGTGGCCTGGGTGCATTATATTTATTTTCATAGGGACACTTGGAAGGACATATGTACGCGGATTATATCATCCTTCCACTGAGGTTGAAAATCTAATAACAAAATTGCACACTGCATGGAAAGTACAGTCTGATTTCGAAAAGATAGGAACGAACATTTTTTAATGGCTACAAATTTACTAAAACAATGTTCGTATATTCATACATCAAGTCATGTTATCTGCAGCTGACACTTTTGATTGATAATATACCTATTATTATTATTATTATTAGCACCGCGTCTTACAACCCATTCGGGTTATACGCACTTACGCTAATGTGTAATGGTAGGGTGATTGTGAGATGAAATGGAGGACCTACAGTTTAACGTGGTATCCGAACCACGGTGGAGGCCTGGCATTCCCCACATTCACAAGATGTCTTGTCAGAGGTGAAGGAAGGGTTTGGTAATCAGATAAAATCTGTGCCAGGACCGGGGATTGAACCCCGGCCGCCAGCACATAAGTCTGACACCTTACCCCTAGAACGCCAGGTCACCAATATACCTATTAAATAATACTAATAGAACAATACAATTCTAACTATGCTGATGGCAAAAAAAAAGTGTATTTTTTTTAAAGTTCCTTCTTATCAAAACCCTACTATAGTTTCTCTTTCCTACCTCAAGTTTCCCAATCCCTCTAATTTCTATTTCTTTATTTTTATTATTTTAACTAGCGGCAATAAGCCAGTCACTCTGGACACGTTGTAAAATTATTTGTTAATACCCATTTTATTACGCAATCGCGGAGCGTAATTCGAATGTCCTCCGGTTCACCTATCACGGAAACGTTTACATGCACGGTGCAGCCTTGAACTGCACATCGCCTCGTTGTTCTTTTGTCATATTGGAATGTAATATACTCGTTAGCTACCAGAAAAATAAGTAAAGGCAATCATCGTCTATTGAATTAATAAATTATGTAGGAAGTCAAAACTTGTTTTAGTTCACCTGCTTTCTTGCAAATATGATTTAGATATGAAACTATATTATTTATTACCACGTCTTACCACCCGTTTGGGTTATGCGCTTAAATACTAATTACGCTAACGGGCTAGGAATTGGGAAGGTTGAATACAGTGGAAGTGAACCCGCACTTGCGTGAAGGGAGCGTGGAAAACTATTTAGGAAAACCACCTCCAACCCAGTTCATCCGACTGAGATTCGAATTTCGATCTGTCCGTCCTCGGCAGTCTAGTTCAACACAAAACTAGCGCGTAAGATAACTACGCCACTTAAGTGGGTATGATACCATACACATTAATTTGTATGAGTGTTTACTAGATAATTATTTATAGCTAAACAGTTACAAATATAAGTTTGAAATAAAATAATTAGTATCAATTTGCGAGATTATATCCCTCTTATATTCTTAATCATAATAATTAAGTATTATTTAATGTTAACTGATTTAACTAAATTTTTACCTTCACTTACAAGTTATTTCATAAGAAATTAAATAACTGCCTATCGAAGCGTTGGGACTCGTCACAGATGTTCCGAAACCCGCCATTGTATATAAATGTTTGTTCTTTAAAAATATGGCTCACGTCAAAATGTTGGATGCGAAAAGTTTCAACATTAATCTCTATAGTAAAAACCTGACATTTCCACTTTTATGTTAATATATAAATTTAAATGTATGAAAAGGAAATATGATTTTACATCTAACGATGTTTTACGCTCAAGGTATAATTTCTTAGATGAAAGTAAATGGTGAAAAACATAGAGTTAAACTTTCTCAAACAAAAAGTCGCAGCAAACACTTATAGCATATACCAAACCCTTCCTTCACCTCTGACAAGACATCTTGTGAATGTGGGGAATGCCAGGCCTCCACCGTGGTTCGGATTCCACGTTAAACTGTAGGTCCTTCATTTCATCTCGCAATCACCCCTACCATTTCACATTAGCGTAAGTGCGTATAACCCGAACGGGTAGTACGACGCGGTGCTAATAATGATAATAATAATAATAATAACATAATTGAGAACTTCCATTCCTATAATAAATACCTTGGTGTGAGAACTTATCCTTTCAAGTAGGCTGTGCCCTTAACGGAATATATTTCATATTTACAAAACTTCCGATATACCTAAGGTGGCTTTTAATAGGTTTTCAACCCTAGATTGCAATTCCGTGCCCCGTGTTATTTCAATATTTGCTTGAGAAGAGTATGTTGTTTTATAGAGCGTGTATTTTTTGACCAACATTTTCTACCGAACCATCCAAGTTATCCGGGAACAGAAATCTTCCATCCAGAGATAATCTCTTTGTGTAGAATGAGAGAGAGAGAGCGACGCTTGGGCGGATTTTGGCGGTTTCAACTACTTACCATGCAAACGACAGAACCGCATCGCCCCCTTCCCCGGAGGCATCCTACCGCGACCAACTGAGGAGATAGATATGAGCTTAACGGCAGTCGCAAACGTTCCCGGAGACCAAGTGGCAGTTGTGACTATGCAAAATAAATAGGGTAGTTGTTAGGAGAGGGATGGTGAAGAAGAAATAAATAATCAAGTCTCTCCTATGAACCAGGACGTTAATTTGAATTGACGCACGTGTATGTAACGAGAACGTCAAGAAGTTGGGGGTGAAAGGGGATCAAAGAGGGGTGTTTGAAGAACGAAACGCAATTAGGTTAATGCCCGGCCTATTCCTGGGTTACTGGCGCACGTGTCGGTGTAAACTTGAGAGGAGAAATAATGAGACTGTGCAAGCGCACGGTCTATAGCGGTATTTATCGCTCATCTGTGGCACAGTTTTTCGCGAGATGCAGACTAGCAGAATAAGTGGGAAAAAAAGATCTGTATTATGTATAGGGTTATAAATATTTGCAAAACATTAGTAGTCAGCTCAAATAAAGATCAAAGATTTTCTTAGGGCCAGTTTCATAGTCAAATTTAATACGCCTCAAGTGCGGCGCTACACTAAATACAAGACGACACCTACCTAAACCAGAATGGAATGGGCCGTTCTCACATAGGAAACTGGCCCATTCCATTCTGGTTTAGGTAGGTGTCGTCATGTACTTAGTGTAGCGCCGCACTTGAGGCGTATTAAATTTGACTATGAAACTGGGCCTTAATATTAAATGTAAAATTTGCATTATTTTTTTATATTTACAAATATTATCATAAAAGTGAATTTTCACTTGGTATTTTGTATTGATTTAAAAAACTTTCATTATTCTGGACATGATTTAAATATTCATTTACAGTCGGAGTCTGGTAGGGAGAATAAACTAGTTTTAAATTAATGTAGAGGACTAATCAAATTAAATGTGAAAATGAAGCTCATCTGATGAAGCGCGCCCCTAAGGCGGGGTGGAAGGGAACGCTCGTTAAGATTTGTATTTTAACAGTTTTTATAGCAAACAAAAATAAATCATATCTCGCTTCAGACGATACGCTTATTTTAAATGTCTACACATAGTATCTTCTTTTTTATTTATCGTCGTGTCTTACTACGTATTCGGGGCTTACTCATATTTTATCATTACTCGACTGGAAAATGGATCAAGAAGGGAACATTTTATAGGTAATCTAACAGCATTTGCTTGGAAGGAGAGTGGAAGACCATTTAATAAAACCCACCCTCAGTACGCCCAACCGGGATTTGAACCCTGATCTACCCGTCTTCAACGGGCCAGTCTAACACGAAAGTGATGCCTATAATTCGGCCACTAAAGCGGGTTACATAAACTCATCTGGGCAGCTATTTTATATTTTTCATGACTCATGAGCAAAGTGGCATCGACAGATACTTTTTAAATGAAGATAAAAAAAAGTTCTGCTTAAATTCCTCGGTGTCAATGACAAAAACAAAATAAATATTTTCATTTTTTCTTGGACTTTCATGGACTATAATTATATCAGCACACGCCTTATAAACTAATTTAAATATAGAACAGCCACCGGCCGTCAATTCATCACCGTGAAAGAGGAAATCCACATTCCACCAACGATTAACTTTTTCGCCATGTCAGGAACTGAACCCGGCACATTTAGATCAGCAGACAGATACACGACCGACTGAGCTCAGGTGCGGGACTGAAAGAACTGAATAGAAAATTAAACTAAACGTATTACTAAAACAATATTTTATTTATTCTAGCCAAAAAGCTTTTTGTCTCATACAACGTTACAAACATAATTACCTGAACTAGCGTACCCCCCCCCCCGCCCCCCACACATTAA
>CABFVX010000849.1:192777-220389 GCA_902151425.1 Timema shepardi
CCACTATAACTTGAGCCATTTCAGTACGAACACATCCAACCGCTCAGCTTTAGCGCTTATCTACGCAGCAAACTATGATTAGACACTACCTATGGTCGAACCGTGAACATTTTTTCTCTTTAGATGGTTTCCTTAGCCGCGAACATACAAACAATTGAAGGAAAGATTTAATTTTTGATTTCTTAAATTTAAATTTTACAATTCTTCAAGCAAAGCTACCCCAATCGTACATATTTTGCTATAGTTTGAATCCAAATGTCCAAAGATTGGTTTTTAGAAAACAACCATTTTGAAGATTTTTACTTTCCCGCTATCTTACAGCTAAAGAAAGTATTGTGATCGTCCAAAAAATGTAACTCGTGACCCACCGAATCCAAAAAGTTGTTTTTGAATTCACGTCCGTCTGTCTGTCTATTTGTACCTCCAAATAGACCTATTATACCGATCGGGCTAAAACTTGGTATCTAGGGTTTTCATAGGGTTGCCCCGAGTTTTTTTTTTGAATTGGCTATCTAACCCTAAAATTAAGGGTAGTTTACTGAAGGGCAAAAAGAGAAAAGGTCGATTTTTTCAAAATTGGCTCTAACGATTTTGATTTAATTTAATTTCAAAACAATTATAAATATTCGGAACAAAATGGCTACTCTCAATATTTCGGCAAAATTACTTTAACGGCTCCAGTCTGACGGGTAAATTCTCACTTTTTATCATATCTGCGAAACTATTTGAGATATGAAATTACTTATCGTTGTAAATATGTAGATCTATTTAAAATACAAATATTTATTCGCAACACATTTTGATGAAACCAATAACTTTCAAGCTATACGCAAAAAAAAAAAATATCTTTTTAACTTTTCGAAAACTAAAAGTAAAGTATTGTGACCGTAAAAAAAAAAATCTAACCTGAAATGTTAATGGATGTCAACGTCTCGTGATCCTTCGAACCCTATAAAGGGGTATTTGCAATGCCGTCTGTCTGTGTATCTTTTTTACCCCAAAATTAAGAGTAATTTAATAAAATTCGAAGAGAGAAAAAATCAATTTTCTCAAAATCGGCTCTAATGATTTTGATTAAAATTGGTACCTAGGCGTTGATTAATATTATAAGAAAAACTTGATATTTTCATTTTATCATGAAAATTAATTTTAGGCTACTTTACAGAAGCAGAAACTTCCGTATCTCCTCAACTATTTGAGATAATAAATAACTTATCATTGCAAAATTGTAGTACTAATAAAAATAAAAATAAATTATATGATTTTTTTTTATAAAACCAACAGTTTCTGAGATATTGGCAAATGTATTAATACAATTTTGTGAGCTTTAGTTGTAAAGAAATACTACTTAAGTTTTAACGCAATAATTCTCTAATACCATAGAGTAAGAAATGAGTAATTCTCTCAAAAAGTGCATGTTCTCTTTTTTTCGACCTCTTAGGAGAAATTATTGTACAACAATGATCTATATCTATCATTTTAGATTCAATAGTCAATATTTACCTATTTTATTGCTCAAAATTTATAAATGAGGAATTTAATAGCAGTGCAATAACCAGAGATGTGAAACCCCTAATAAAATGTCGAAAATATTTAACCGGAAGTCGACATTTTAATACGAAATGTTGACCCACGGGGACCCAATATCAATATTTCTTCTACTTTCTAGCTACCTTACAGTTTTGTGATTGTCAAAAAAAAAAATTATCTCGAGATTTCGATGTATGTTGACGTCTCATGACCCATCGAACACTAAAAGGTGGTTTTTGCAACGCCGTCTGTCTAACCCTGAAATTAATAGCAGTTTACTAAAGGGTGTAAAGAGAAAAATTACGTTTTCTCAAAATATGTTATAACGATTCTATCTCTCTCATTTTAGACTCAAGAGTCAATCATTACCTATTTAACTAGTCAAAATTTATAAAAGAGATATTTAATAGCAATGTAATAACCATAAAATATCCCCTAGAAAAATGACGAAATTTTTAACTAAAAGTCAAAATTTTAATACCAAGTGTTGACCCTTGTGGACCCGATATCGATATTTTTTATTGATCTAAAGATACAAATAAATAAGTTCATTCTTTAAAAATAGAATTATTAAATTTAAAACAATGAATAAAAAATGTTGTACATATGTTTAGCGTGATTTGCTCTCGGGTTTGCTAGTGTATATTATATTACGAATTTTGAATAAATATCTCCAAAGAATAGAGCGAGAAAGTTCGTGCGAAGTTTCGTACAATTTATTTATCTAGTGTTATTTACAGTGTGAAACACTCCCCAGATACCGATTTTTAATAAATTTGCTAAAGCTGTTTTAAAAAAATTTCAATATAGAAACTATAGTCAGTCTAATATCCATAGACATTTATCTTACAGCTATGATATCCACTATATCTACTTTAATGTACAGTCAGATTTTTATAGAAAAGGCCCCTGAGAAAGAGAAAATATATTATATCTACTTTAAGGTATTCACATGTTATTTGATGCTATCTGCAGCTGTAAATTTTGACAAAATTAATATTATAAATATCTTGGAAAAACAAGTAACATTTTATCAATGTTGGCCGCAAAAAGACATAATTTTATTTTCAAAAAGTCCCTTTTTATGAAAATTGGACTTTACCTATGTGTTTGTCCTACCACTAACACTTCAAACAGACGTTAATTTTGACAACTGTTAGATAAATGCAGTGTTCTACCAATATTTGCTATTCTTATGCTGGCTTCCCACGGGGTCAATTGTATGACTTACGACCTCATCAGTCGGGTACTTACCTAGTTGTAAGTGGTAGTAGTGGTCACAAAGACACTATTTATACCGGCGGAAAATTTACAACTTCTTCAGTCGTGGACAGTCATCTGGGCGTAGAACATGTCCAGGTATGTTCGTTGCGACAAAGTGAACCCCGGGAACGTCCAGATTCGTGAATTGGTCCACGACTACGACCGGTCAAGAAACAGACGGTCGCACAGTCGACCCCGTGGAAACCCACCTTACATTTATTTTGTGCATTCTCGCAATGTCGCTGTAGTATAATATTAGTGTGGGATTGTTACAGAAAAAGGTGACGTGGTGGTCTAGGGGTAAGGTTCAGACTTCTATGCTGGCGGCCGGGGTTCAATCCTCGGTCCCGGCACAGATTTATCTGATTACCAAACCCTTCCTTCACCTCTGACAAGACATCTTGTGAATGTGGGGAATGCCAGGCCTCCACCGTGGTTCGGATTCCACGTTAAACTGTAGGTCCTCCATTTCATCTCACAATCACCCTACCATTACACATTAGCGTAAGTGCATATAACCCGAACGGGTATTAAGACGCGGTGCTAATAATAATAATAATTACAAAAAAAGTTTACGTGTCTACTATTAACGCAAGGAATTATATCTTTCGCAAAGAAAATAATACATTGAAATGTTAAACTCCCTAGTTGTTTATCTAAAATGAATCATAATTGACACTAACCACCATCAATGTTGGACGGGATTAATTGATTTGGGAGAGTTGTGTTCGATTCTCAACCGGTTGCACTTAAAGTAGTATTTATTTTAGCAGCAATATGTATTTCCGTTATCACTTTGGGCAAATGATTTTCAACCATTTTTATATGTAGCCATTGCCCCCTCCCCCCCCCTAATTCGTACACACAAGTACCCGAGCTTAATTTTTTTAAATAAATAAATAAAAACCTTTATCCCCAGTTGTACTAGTGGAACTATTTTTAATTAATTATTTAACATAATTCGTTGTATACTTATATTATTTATGTCAGGATAAAAAAAATTAATGGTTCATTAAAACGTTTACAAACCTCACATGTCACTTGGGTAAAAATAATCTGCCGCTTATGCATAAAAGAAGATATAAAACATTAATGAGATAATGTAATTAATATTTGAACGAAAATTTGTAAATGATGAAAGATCTAAGCTGGTATACAAAAATACAGTTTTTTATTATTTTAGGTTGAAATTTACCCGCCTCGGTGGCGTAGTTGGCTAATGCGCTTGTCGTGTTGAGCTCGACTGCTGAGGATGGGGAGATCGAGGTTTGAATCTCGGTCGGGTGAACTGGGGGTGGTTTTTCTTAAATGGTTTTCCACTCTCCCTCCACGCAAATGCGGGTTCACTTCCTCTAAATAATTCAACCTTCCCAATTCCTAATCCATTAGAGTAATTAGTACTTAAAGCGTATAACCCAAACGAGTAGTAAGACGCGGTGCTAAATATTATTAATATTAGGTTGAAATTTGATTAACTTGGAAAGTAAAAAAAAGGTAACTATTGTTAGATTATTTTCTCGTCCCCCCTAATAAATGTCACATATCCGAGGGGGTACGCGTAACTCAGGTTGAAAACTACCGCTCTTGGTAGATGGAGGCCTTTAAAATTAATTATTTCCATCCTGTGCACTTGTAGTGACATCAGAACATATTGTTATTACAATTTTTTTTAGTTCACTGCGTCTTGCTACTGTCCGGGCTATATGTATTATTTGCACTAATTAGCTAAGAATGAGAAAGGTAGAATTTAAAGTAAATGTACTTGTATTTGTGTGGAGGAAAAGTGGAAAGGAAATATAAATTCAGTGTACCCAGCAGGGATTTTAATCTCAACCTATCCGTCACCGACAAATCAGACTAAATGAGCTTGGCGCTTAGTACGCCCTCGGGTCATTACAAATAATAACTAATCTTTACCACTATCTGGAATCGAAAGGCAGCTACTAACTACTGCGTCACAGCTGACTATTTATACTTACCAATATTAAATAATATTTAGCTAAGTGAATAATTTTATTTTTAATCGTTGGATTTACCTCAGAATTTGTTGTTTACTATTTTACAAACATTAATTTTTTCGGAAACTATATCTTTCCTTTATTTATCCGCTTTTCATTCATCTATGATGGAGTGTGCTGTTAAGAATTCTAACGACACGGTTTATTTAGCCGGTTTTTTTTTACAATCGGAGATAGTAGCATCAAAACGGCACATAGGCACGTAGAGACCGTCCAGCTGTGTCTGCCTGTATCTATTGCGTGTTTTGTTGCTATGGTAACTAGAGACGCCAGGAAGTACCCAAATAACATCGCTGTGACCAAGGTAATTAGTAGGGTAAAGAGAGATATTTAGAATGCAAGGAGCGAGATGGATTCAGAGAAAGCGAAACCACATCATGTATAATATAAATGGGCTTATGGGGTTTAAAGGGATCAAGGGGTTCAAATTGTAATGATATTTATTTGGATTACTAGCCTTCACAAAACCTGTCGCCAGGACTCTGTCTATTAGTTAGTTTTTACACTGTTGAAAAGGGGTGATAAATGCAAGGGGTAGGTCATATATAAACCATTGTGCGTATGTTTATGGCAGGATGAGGAGGACCGGCATCTCCGGCTCTCCGGGACCAAACATCTCCACCGAGATCCCGCTCACGTCAGTCACAGTCTAACACATTATAATATGTCACATCAGTATCACAAGTGTGCAGTGGTATAAAACATTTAATTTAAATATGTGCAAGTAATCTACTGGTGTAATATAAATAAACCGTGTGTGAAATAACAGCCATCAACATTTCTCTACATTTTATATCAAGGAATTAATCCGTTGTGTATCAATCGACGCCCGAAGCGGGGTGATTGATCACATAGTACTACGATCGACGCCCAAAGCGCGGCGCTTTATTCCGATATTATTACAAAATCCCCAAACATTTTTCAAAGTATTTAATATGAAGCTTAAAGATAGACTTGTATCAAACTTCAAATAACTTATAGAAGAATTTACTTTTCAAAACTTTTCCAAGAAAGGACAACTTCAAATAGCTTATTAAGGCATAACATTAAAAAAAAAAATCCAGGCGAATATCACTCTAAATGGCTATCCGAGTTTAAAAAAACGTAGGGGGCCAATCCAAATAACTTCTATAGGCATATAATTTTAATAAAGAATGCATGCAAGAGCCACTCCAATTAGCTTCTAAGAGCATTCAATTTTCAAAAATGTGTCAGGAGAAGACCACTTTCAATATGTTTCAATCCAATTTTTAAAAAATCCAGGCGAAGACGGTTTTAAATCGCCTCTAAGGACATCCAATTTTAAAAATTTTGTAGCCGAAGACTACTTTAAATAGATTCTAATAAACTCAATTTTTGAGGGGAAAAAGACAGTCCAGGACCACTCAAAATAGCTTCTAGGGGCATCCAAATCTAACATAAATACTGGGATAGGACCACTTCAAATATATGATAGGGAATATAATTTATATAACAACATTTTTTGAACATTTATTTAAATAGATTTTAGAGGAATTAAATTTTCAAAAATTTTCTGAAGGAGTCTACACCAAATAACCTCAAGTAGAAGCAAAATTTTAGGAAATCTAGGGGTTATCACTATTCTAAATAGCTTTTAAAAGAGTATAATTTTCAAAAATTCTCAAAGTGAGGATCAATATAAATAGATTCTTGGAACATCCCATTTTCTAGCATTAACTTGAGGGGAGGAGGAAAGAAAGACCTTAAAAACGGTTTTGTTACCCCCCCCCTCTTACCTCTTCCCCTATCAAACCAATAATTTTCCACCACTAGTGTCTAAGGTTACATGTTCTTATGTCTTAGGGTTTAGTAGTAAGTCTTAACATCATGTAATAAACTTACGATTTTTAACCCCCGTTACCCCCGGGAAATCAAATTCTCCCCACGCCCATGATACCATACACCCGGGTAACCAGTGCTCATGGCTAAGAAACCATTAAAAAAAGTTGTATACACCTAGCCGGGATTTGAATTCTGAAATCCTTGTCACCGGCAAACCAAACCAGGCTAGACTAGATTATCCTAAAGTTTAGTCCGTGTGCCCAACCACATAGGGTTTGAATATTTCAAACTAGGATTTAAACACGAGAGACTTAACTCGAATCAAGATAACCGATACGTATAAGAATGATATTTAAAAGCTATGAAAGTGTTAAAGAACAGCAAATCTGCGGGCGTAGGTGGGATTACAAGTGAAACTCTTAAGTATGGCGCTACTTGCCAAATTGTGTGAGCTGTTCACTGTGTGTGCTGGGATTCCGAACGTTCCTAATGACTGGAAGAATGCTCTCATTGTTCCTTTGTATAGAGGCAAGAGAAATAAGAGTGATCGTAAGAACTATAGGGCAATTTGTTTGTTTGTTTGTACAAAGCTTTTGGAGGGTTTTAATTGAAAGGGCTCGTGGAAAAAATGCGGATAATATTTGTGGCGTGCAATGTGGTTTAATGCCAGGTAGAGGTTGCATGAAACAAATATTTACATTGCAACAACTGAGTGATAAATGTAAGGCAGAAAGGAAGAAAGTGTATTGTGCATTTATTGATCTCGAGAAATCGTACACTCCTGTGAATATGGAATATTCTTGGAGAGTATGGAGGGGGGTGCATGGTTAGTAAATGTAATTGTGGTGGCGTATGATGGAAGTAGAGCGTGTGTTAGTGTGGATGGGGCTTTGAGCTTAACATTGAACAGGTTCTTAGACAAGGCTGTATTATGTCTCCATGGTTGTTCAATGTATTTATGGATAAGTTTAGGAGGGATGCGTATGAGGACGCGGTTGGTGGACAGTATGAATGGGAATGTGCTGCTTCTAAATGCTGATAATTCCTTATTAATCACTGAGAGTGAAAGTCACTTGCAGAATGCATTAAATCGTTTGAACGTGTCTACAGAGAGAATGAATCTTCGTATATTATTATTATTATTATTATTTTTAGCACCGCGTCTTACTACCCGTTCGGGCTATACGCACTTACGCTAATGTGTAATGGTAGGGTGATTGTGAGATGAGATGGAGGACCTACAGTTTAACGTGGAATCCGAACCACGGTGGAGGCCTGGCATTCCCCACATTCACAAGATGTCTTGTCAGAGGTGAAGGAAGGGTTTGGTAATCAGATAAATGTGTGCCGGGGCCGAGGATTGACCCCTAGTACATAAGACCGACACCATAGCCCTAAGCCGCCATGTCACCCATTTAAGGATATGAAAGTGGATAAAGTTAGTGAGGATGGATTAAGTACGATTTTTTTTAGCTATATGCACATTTTCTTGCTTACCTCGTAAGGGTTTGGCGTGATTAGGTGTATATATATATATATATATATATNCAGATGTATTGTCATCGTAAAAAAAAAAAAAAATCGTGTGTGAGAGTTTGATAAATGTCGACGTTTAATGACCCCCTGAAACAGAAAAAGGGGTTTTCGCGATGCCGTCCATCTGTATTTCTGTCTGTCTGTCTATGGGTGTCTATAACTCGGACTAGAGCTGAAATAATATGATCGATCGGGCTAAAACTTAATAAATATGGTTTTCAAAAAGCTCCTGAGAGGGGTTTTTGGGATTAGATATCCAACTCTAAAATTAAGGATAGTTTACTAAACTGCAAAAAGAGGAAACATGGCTTTTCTCAAAATCCGTTCTAATAATTTTGATTAAATCTCGTAGATAGGCACTGTTTAACATTAAAAACAAATTGGTAACTCTCATGACTTTGAGGGTAGGTACGTTACACGGGCGGAAATTCTCACATATGATCTTAAATCTGTAACTATTTGCTATAGGAATAACTTTTCATTGTAAAAATCTCTTATTTAAAATATATGTGTACAAAATCAATAGCTAGTTTCTTAGCATTAAGCAAATATTATATATATATATATTCATTCAGCTCTTTTAAATATTAAATTGATTGTTATGCTCTTTAACAAAGGAAATTATTTATTGCTTCACAAATCTTACGAGTTTTTAGTGAATAGCTCTCTCTCTTTCTCTCTCTCTCTCTCTCTCTCCCTCTATATATATATATATATATATATATATATAAAGGTAAAACCCAATCACTCACTCATCCCCGTACCTAGCCAATCCCTTGGCCCGAAAACATGGCATTTAGCTTGAAGGTTCCTTTTAGGCCTTAATCAAGATGGGGATTTGCGAAATTTTACCTTTAAGGGGAGAAAAAGGCCAACATTTTTCAAAATCCATTGATGTATATTTTGAACCCGTGGTCATAGAGGCTTTAAATTTAAAATGAAGGTTCCTTTTTAGAATTGGATGAGATTTTTATGAGAGGGTTTTAACATTAATTTTGTAAGAGAGTATATAGGTGCAGAAAGATGGGGGACTGATTGAAGGTAGCGGAATTGCCCCATATAACCAGACAAATCTAAAACTAGGAAATCTCAAAATGGGGCTTTGGGAAATGGGGGCCTATAGTTATAAAAAAACCTTTGTAGGTGAGGTATAAAATTAAAATTTGGCATACAGGTAGAAATACAACTATAGATAACAAAATAAATCCTTAAATTTGAAGTCTTAGAAGCTAATTGAAGAAAAGTGATGGGTCTCAATATTTCAAAAACTAATAGTAAACAAATACTTCGCAGTGTGCTAGGAAACTGAAATTTGGCAGGCTGTTAAAAATACCACTCCAAATAAATATAAAGGGAAGAACAGTTTTATTTAGCACCGTGTTATACTAACCGTTCAGGTTTAGTTGGGACCTTGGGAAACAGGTGGATGCAGTAATAAACAGAAGGAAAAAAATCTCTTATGTGTGGTAGATAATTTAGATTGGGCAGGTAGGTAGAAAGATAACTCTAGATAACCATATTCTTCTTAAAATTCTTAACTACTAAGTAGGACTTGTTTAAATGAAGGATAACCATTTTTAAAACTAATAGAAACAACTAATTTTCTGAGTGCTAAAAAACTGGGACTAGGCAAGAAGTTATTTACCGACCACTCCAAATAGTCATAACGGACTGAATATTTTAAATGGAGAAAATATGAATGGTGGATAAGGGGGCGGGGGTTAAGTAAAAATTAAAATACTTCTTAGGTGAGGTAGAAAATTGAAATTCGCCAGGAATTTAGAGGGACTAGGCATACTGCAATGACAAAATAATTGCTAAATATTTACTATAAAAAAAGAGGCTGAAGAAATAAGAGGGGTTTCAAAATCACCAAAACTAAATAATAAATTACTTTTGAGTGTAATAGAAGATTGAAATAACCACCCCCACATAACCATCAAAGTCTTATACTTAATTTTCAAAATGAAGCATTAAATAGGCAAGGAGGTCCCCTCAAGCTTCCTAAAACTAACACTTTTGGTGTGATTTAAAATGCAATTTCGACATAAAAGATAAAAATAAATCTTCTCGGTGAGCTCAATGACGTCTCAACATATGGACTTTCAAAATTGAAGCCCAGGAAATTGAGGAGGTCGATTAAAAAAAATCGTGTGGCAAATATGACGGGGAGGAGCGTGAAATTCTGAAATTCAGGTTTGGTCGGCTTTTGTATAAAATATTATCTGTTCTGCTGACATAGAACGTTACACACGGTACACCCTAGGAGGTTATTTACACGTCGTATCCACAATGAGGTGATATGACGAAAGTTATTATGAAGTTATGGAGCCGGTGTGAGTTTTGACCTAACTTAAGCTTTATTATTCGAACAATAGTGATCATTGGGATCTTTCCCTAAGGTAACAACCGGGAATCGAACCCGGGACCCTTGGACTCGTAGCCAGGTGCACTGACCACTACACCACGGGGCCGCTCAGCTCGAAATGTATACAACTATTATAGAACACGGCTTTTCGGTGTGTTTTAAATTTGAAATTTAGCAATCACTTAAATAAACCATATACTATACTCAAATACATCTTAAAATTTCAAAATGGTAATGTGGAAACTGAAAAGGCATGGGGGGGGGGAGGTATTAGCTTAAAATCTTTCCAAAATTATTATAAAATCTTATTTTCGCCATGGAAGAAAATAAATTTTCTAACTTACCCCACAGTTCCCATACAGGTTGAATTGCTTAGAATTTTAAAATAGGTACGGGAAATGGCTAATACAAAATTGTATTCTCGATATTGTAAAAAAATTGAATTTTGTATATGCAAAAAAAAAAGTATAAGTAAACGGATACAAAAACTAAATATTATCCTAAAGGGGATTCATTAGCAGAGCGATAGAAAAACTAAAAATCGAATAAGGGCCTAGCAGTCAGCGACATAACAATTAAAATAAACAGATTCTGGTGACATAGCTCGTTGAACTGAAATACTCTCTGGAAAACCATTATGCTTATTATTCAATATGTTTCTCTAACAGAGCATATTATTTATGTATACTCTTTAGTTAACTGTGATGGACGTTGTCCAACATATTTCTATATTCATGTCGGTTATATTATTTTATAATCGTGCATAAATAACTTTTTTTTTTAGATTTAGTAATTGCATTAATTAATCCAAATAGGATATTTTGCTTTTGAGAAAACACATTTGTGGACTATGAGTTATTCTAAAATGTTTTATTTATATCCCCAGCCACTTTTATAAGTTTTATTATCAAAGCGATTTTCGTTGTTTATCTTAAACGTAGCCAAGTTACAGCCATTCTAACAACAAGGCGGGCATTATGAGGCAGACATGTTTCAAGCATGTAAATAACAAATCAAGTCATCATCACTGTCATGTTTAGCTATCTTTTCACTCTATGTCTTACTACCCGTCCGAGTTATACGCATTTAATAACACTAATGAACAGAGAAAATATAGCCCGCATTTGGGTCGAGAAATAGTAGCAAACCATTTAGAGAAAACCACCCTCAATAAATCCTGTTATAATTTGAACCCTAACATCTACGTCGCTGATGAAACAGACTAAATGAGCTTGTTATTTAGTTAACTTTCACAACTATGTGGGTTATGTTGAGTTGTTATTCTTTCACAATGGATTGCATAGTGTCGATAGTATTTCGGGTGTATCTGGAGGGATTCAGATCTTTTTCACATGTACAGTAGCCCCATGGCTTCTTTGGTGCTCACTGACAGCTCACAGCTGACTTCTGACATTCAACATTTAGGTATATACCTACATTTTGACTGTCAGAAGTGACAGCTACTAAACACATGTTTTTTCAGATCATATGGTTCGGCGTAGGGATACATAATTTGGTCTGGTAACTTTTCAAAGCTGTCAGTCAGCACCAAAGAAGTCATGGGGCTACTGTATGTTTATTATGATTTTGTATTTATAAGTTTGACACAAAGACTGTTAACGATTCATTCTAAACTATGAATATAAGTAGAGTTTCCTTTAGGAAATACGACCGGATTGACGTGGATATACAATGCTAAATTAACTTTAAAAAAATTCACTCCAAAAGTACTCAGCCGATGATTCGAAACCCGACTTGTTCGTCAACGGTGACAAAGCTCAATTGCAGTAGGACATTTGTCTACCGCTGTAGTTTTCCACACGTATTGTGATAAATATTAATTAGTACCGTAACTCTTTGATATATATTTAACTCATTTTTATTTATTTTTAAATCAATTTTGGGGGCTCTTTACATGTACTATTCGTATTTCATGAACGTTTTTTTGTTTGCTCTACTTCGAATACAGTTTCTGTATTAACGTAGTTGATTCAATTTTTAATAGAGAACTTTAGACCTTTTTTTTCTATTTTTAAAGATTAACTTACATACACTTTAAACATTGCATCTGAAAATTGGAATATATAATTAATACCACGTGAAAGGTCATAACCTAAAATAAATGAACATATCAATGTATTATAAAGTAAATATGTTTAAAAGGGAGATTAATAATGGCAACCTAAGGAGACCGGAATTGATTGTGTCATTAAGAAAAAGGGCACCAGCATTTGTTTGGACAGAAGATAGAAAACTATATTATATAGATAAATACCTTTTTGAACCAGTCAGGATTTTGTATTATCGTACATTTTCAATAATATTCTTATAAATGGTGTCAGACTTCCATGCTGGCGGCCGGGGTTCAATCCCCGGTCCCGGCATAGATTTATCTGATTACCATACCCTTCCTTCACCTCTGACAAGACATCTTGTGAATGTGGGGAATGCCAGGCTTCCACCGTGGTTCGGATCCCACGTTAAACTGCAGGTCTTCCATTTCATCTCACAATCACCCTACCATTACACATTAGCGTAAGTGCGTATAACCCGAACGGGTAGTAAGACGCGGTGCTAATAATAAGAAGAATAAGTACACCAGCATTTGTTTGGACAGAAGATATACAATTATATTATATAGATAGATACCTTATTGAACCAGTCAGGATTTTGTATTATCGTACATTTTCAATAATATTCTTATATAGGCCTATATATATAATTTCACATGGGCTATAAAGTGTTAAGGATATAAAATATGTTATTAACAACTGCAGTGTGATACATATTTAGGCCATTAGGCGAGGTTAGTGTAAGCTACAATTTATTTGACCAATATCCAAGTGAAATGGTGACAGTTGATTGAGTCACACACAACTGTCGCACTTTGTTTTCAGCGCTCATTGTGAAATGTCAGCATGTCAAGCACACGCTCACAAAGTATGTTTAATTACAGGTTGTACATTGACAGCACCACCTCACTTATTTATTTTCATTTCTATTACAAACATTACATTTCAAATATAACAGAGGTGCTTGCGACGGATGATTCGAGATTCTAATGCCGGCTGGACGAACTGGGGATGTGCTTTCACATATGAGATATATTTTTATTCTTACTTTAGCATAAAGAGAGAGCATTATAAACGGTAAAATTGTAGACTCCAAGACTATGACGTGCCCCAAACTAAATAAATGCTACCATGAACCGCACATACTTTCTCGCTGCTTAATCCACATTATACTTAAAACTCATGATGTATTAAACTAAATAATATAAACTGTTATAGAAACATAAATGGAAAAAATCAACATTGAATTTCATCAAACAACATACATGAAATAATAATAATATTTAGCACCGCGTCTTACTACCCGTTCGGGTTATACGCTTTAAGTACTAATTACCCTAATGGATTAGGAATTGGAAATATTGAATTAGAGGAAGTGAACCCGCATTTGCGTGGATAGAAAGTGTAAAACCATTTAGGAAAAACTACCCCCAGTTCACCCGAGCGAGATTCGAACTTCGATCTCCCCGTCCTCAGCAGTCGAGCTCAACATGACAAGCGCGTTAGCCAACTACGCCACCGAGGCGGGTTACATGAAATAAGAAACATGTTATTTGTACTGCGCATTTTCAACGCTCCATTTTCCAAAGCTATCTTGAAAAATATATACTTGTCTAGAACTCATATATTATTGAATTGATAAAATATTCTTTGAAATAGAAGTTGTTTATTTATAGAAGGTCAATCGCTTGTCAACGATAAGTTATTTCGTATTTAAAATATTTGCGAATATATGATAAAGTTTGGAAATTTCCGCTTATGTAAAGTACCCTCAAAGTCACTTTATCGGGAAAATGAGATGCGCCATTTTGTTTGTTATGTTGAACTGTGCTTATATACGAGTTTTATTCAAAATCATTAGAAACTGTTTTGAGAAAATAGGTTTTTTCTCTTTTCGCTCTCTAGTAAACTACTATTCATTTTAGGGTTGGATGGATAATTCCAAACACACCTCTGAGGTACATTAGCCCCATGGCTTCTTTGGTGTTGGCTGACAGCTTTAAAAAGTTACCAGACCAAATTACGTATCCCTACGCCGAACCATATGATCTGCAAAAACATGTTTTTAGCAACTGTCACTTCTGACGTTCAAAATTTAGGTATATACCTAAATGCTGATTGTCAGAAGTCAGCTGTGAGCTGTCACTCAGCACCAAAGAAGCCATGGGGCTACTGTACCTTGTGGAATTCCTAGATACCATGTTTTAGCCTAATCGGTAAAATGGTTTCGGCTATAATCCCCCTACAGACAGACGGCATTGCAACAAACTCTTTTGTGTGTGCTGAGGATTATGGAAAAATCCCAAATTAGATTTGTTTTACGATCATAATACTTTCTCTACCCAAACACCAAGGAGTTGCGAGAAAGTAAAAAGCATGTTTTACAATTAGGTCTGATTATCCCTTTGTCTATAATTGGGGATGCAATCGAAACAGTTTAATGCATTTTGTTCAAACTTGATATTTAAATGTTATATCGTCATACATCGAAGGAAAATGGTGATTTTAATTATAGCTTTAAATCAACGGTAGTTTAAATATTAACTTTTGAAGATTTGAATTTTTAGAAAATGATTCTTAAAATTTTATTTAAATTGTATTTCTGGAGAGTGGTTTATATTAAAATTAACATTGTATACTTGTTTTTCAAATAATGTATTTTCTTAGAGTAGTCCACTTAATTTCTTACTTAAAATAAAATATATGTATACACCACAGAAATTATTTACGATTTTGTCGAACAATTTTTCCATATTTTTCTCAAGAAAAGCGGTTCTATTTTAAAACTCCCTTTAATTCCTGACCTTTATATTGAGCCATTTCTTATCCTTGAGTTACAAGCATTATTATTTTTTATTTGATATATTAAACGTGCACCTTCTAAACTGACATATTTTTCAGTAAATGACACACAAAACACCCAGCTCTCCAGCCATTAATAAATCACTGTAAAATAATTATAATTTATTATTATTATTTTGCACCACGTCTTACTACCCGTTCGGGTTATACGCTTTAAGTAATAATTACGCTAATGGATTAGGAATGTTGAATTAGAGGAAGTGAACCCTCATTTGCGTGGAAGGAGAGTGGGAAACCATTTAGGAAAAACCTGCTTCAGTTCACTCGACCGAGATTCGAACCTCGATCTCCCCGTCCTCAGCAGTCGAGCTCAACACGACTAGCGCGTTAGCCAACTGCGCCACCGAGGCGGGTCTGTAAAAGAAATCCTAAATTTCACAAATAATTAATTTTGCGGTCTTGCTGGAATTTGAACCTGCCCCCCTTAACTTAATGAACAGACGGCTATTGACTAAACTAAGGTGTCGGACTGTATTAATTAAAGCAGTATTTGCTATCATTAGTTAAGTTAAGAAATACGTCATAGAAAAGTTATTATTATATTATTATTATTATTATTATTGCTAGAACCGCGTCTTACTACCCGTTCGGGTTATACGCACTTACGCTAATGTGTAATGGTAAGGTGATTGTGAGATGAAATGGAGGACCTACAGTTTAACGTGGAATCCGAACCACGGNCCACGGTGGAGGCCTGGCATTCTCCACATTCACAAGATGTCTTGTCAGGGGTGAAGGAAGGGTTTGGTAATCAGATAAATCTGTGCCGGGACCAAGGATTGAACCCCCGGCCGCCAGCACAGAAGTCTTACACCTTACACCTAGACCGCCAGGTCACCCATAGAAAAGTTGAATTAGTTAATTTTGCAGTTATAAGTTCAAGTGAAATCTTATAAAACACAAATCCAACCTTCCTCAAACAGATCAAATCGTTATTTTAACAGGCTCGCAACGGAAAATTCTAAGATAATTAAATATATTTTTATTATATTTGAAACTTTCAAGTAGGCGTTGCCTTTAACAAGACTATCATTATTTTCGTTGTCTTAAACCATTTTTGGTCCAAATGTGGCCCGCGCTCACTGAAAATGTGGCCCTCACAGTATCCTCGAGGAAATTGAAGGGGAAAAACTCAGTGGCCAATGTGAAATAGCCAATGATTCAAACATAAATATGCATTTAAAAAGTCCTTGATTGCATTTTACTATCCATTTATTTGATTAATAAAAATATATATACATTTATATTCAATTATGCTAAGTTGTTTTGTGAAAGTGTGTGTGCGTGAATATTTCATGATAGGCCCTACATTTTTGGGAGATTAATACACTTTTTTTTGCCAGTAAAGTTTGAAATATTCTACCAACCAAAAATACAATTTATATTTAAGACTGAAGTATTGAAAGCAATTTCTTATGAAATGTTTTTTGTAGACCTATATTAATTTTATGGTATTACTAAACATATACTAGGCCCGTTGTTCAAACTGATAATCAGATTTAACTCTTAGGGCTGAATTTTCATTTTTATTAACTTATTTGAGGTATTCAACGGGCACTTTCTGAACCAACTGATTATATCAGCACACGGTTTATAAACTAAGCTATAACAGACACAACACCCAGCCCCCGACCGTTAATTCATCGCTGTGAAATGGAAAACCCACATTTCATCGATGATATCTTAAAGAGGGTTCATTAGCATTGCACATTTAAAAGACAAAAGGAAAATTAGTACCTTCCTAAGAGCGACAGAACAATTTTAAAAAACTTCTTGTTATTATTTAGCACCGTGTCTTACTACCTGTTTGGTTTATACGCTTACGTACTAATTACTCTAACGGGTTATTAATGGGGAAGGTTGAGTATAGAGGAAGTGAACCCGCATTTGCGTGGAAGGAGAGTGGGAAACCATTTAGGAAAAACCGCCCCCAGTTCACCCGAGCGATATTCGAACCTTGATTTCTCCGTCCTCAGCAGTCTAGCTCAACACGAAACTAGCGTGTTAGCTAACTACGCCACCGAGGTGGGTAACTTCATATTATACAGATCAGTTAACCGTTATGCTCTTTGTTAAATCATGATGCTCATTTTTCATTATGTTTTTTTTAACAGTGTATATTATTCCGTCTATGCTCCTTGGTGAAATGTAATGCTATTTAGTATTTCACTATGTTTCTGTAACAGAGGTTATCATTGTTGCGTGGATTTTATTTGATTGTTTACATTTGTCTGTTGTACTTGACTTTTTAATATCATTATAGGGTAGGGTTTTAGGATATATTAAAATTCGTAACTTACCAAAGAAAGTAGGTTATATTGGTGTTCCTTCAGCCTTTTTAAGATGCTATTAAATCGTCTACCAACGAAATTGCAGTTTCTAGATTATCAAATTATTTACCATAACTTCTTTTTCTATTTTAATATGTGTTTATCTTAAATAGTTTGATTAGTTATTTCTTATTTAGTTAATCTTTTTCCTAGTTTTAATTTGGGCTTATTATATAGCTGCTAACAAGGGGTCTGCGAGCTTGGGGTTTTTCATTCGAGTCGAGATTGAGTCGAGTATCTCAAAAAGTTCCCGAATTTGAGTATATTCATAATTGTAAAATGTATGGAGTATTTATTTGTTTATTTTAGAATTATATTTAAAATGTGAGGGTTTAAAAACAAACTAAAACGTATACAAAGGGGGAACACAATAGTACAAGTACCTAAAATTTCCCCCGACCCCATTTACCCATTTTTAGTAGAAACAATTTTTTCAGACACGTAACTAACTAGTCGATGATATTTGCAAACATTCACTTGAACAAAAAATACCATTGTATTCTAGGTTTGCTTAGTAATTTTCAGAATGTATAAGCTAGTTTGTGGGGTTGATTTAGGGGAAGGGGTGAGGCTGATACCTAAACCTAGCTCTGTGAAAGCCAGTTTATTGAGACTAAAAGGCAATCTTTGTCTGTTCCTTAGTAAAGTCATCTTCATAGTGAACTATTTTTAAAATGCCTGCTTGATGGCAATGTTTTTACTCGGGATTGCACGTAGCGATACCCGTGGTGAATAACTCAAGCTCTCTCAATGAGCGCAGCCATTCTAACCTGGAGGCTGTGATTATGGTGTATACCTTGTTTCTGTCCCAGGTTCAGACCCTAGACGGAGTTGTTCAGCCATAGACAGCCTTATCAGGAAAGTGCCGCAAACATTAAAGTGAAGGCATTACAAAGTAATTGTCATGTTGTCCTAGTAAAGGAAGATTACAAAATCTATACCAAAAATATAATATATATCAAAATATTTTTAAAGCTGGTAGAATTAAAACAAATAATTCGGTTTGAATAACACCAAATATTTTAGAGAAGAATCCCGTAGAAAAATGTTAGCATCGATCTACACTTGCCGAAATTTTATTTCCTTTAGAGAGTTTTTTTTTCCAACATACCGATAAACTGACAGTCATGGACACAAATATCGCTACCTCCTGTTTTAAAACTATAAAAATAGATCAAAACAACAGGGAAACAGTCTTCACGCGAATTCTGAAATGGCGCCTGTCGGGGACAGGCCTAACTCCTAGTAATATCATAAGAATATATTATAATAGTTAATATGATAGTGTAATTTCGTGTATAAGAATTTTCCCCCCTCAATATAACTATACATAATTCACGAATTAATTCAGACAGTCGTTGGGTCTTTATTGTACAAATACGTAATTAATATATTATATTATATTATAGCTTATTTTAGTGTCCGTGTTTACAGTTCTTCCATCTGAAAGGCCACACTGTGACGGAATCATGCAAATATGTTTACACACAAATAAATGAAATATGTTTTTTTGAGTGAGTTATCTGAACGGAAGCACATGTGTAGATTATGTACCAATAACGTTATAAATAATAACTTGGGCTTCTTAGCAATCCACAGGCTAAGTGCATGTTTGGACGCATATTTATTATATACATAAAAGGGGGGGTCTGTAAGTTCCTCAATGTTGAAAAGTGACGTCCCGCGGTATGATTTGCCCCCGTGAGGGTTAAGATTGAGTAATGCACTGCTATACAATGTTTGTCCCACCGCGTTGTGCAAGTTGTACATTTCATAATATTTTAGTCGCTGCGGTAAATTCATTGACCGTTGGTAATGTTTACGAACACATTTTACATTGTTATTAAAATGATTTCGTAGTGCATTGACACAAAAGCGGTCAATATCACTTAACACATGAATACATATTTATCATAAAGCTCACCAGATAGTTCTTATGTTTAAATATTAACACCAAATTAAATTATCCTTCGCCGCAACTTGATGTAAGGACTTAAAGAAGGGTTGTTTTAAAGGAAGTGTAACCGCATTACCTTGGAGAGAGGTTTGGATAGTCACAGTGGGGAAAACCACGCCAAATGTGTCTGTCTGAGATTCGAACCGCCACAATTATGTCACCGGTAATTCAGTATATTACGAGTCTTATGCCTCAGACCGCGTGACTACCTATTCTTCTGCCGAGGTAGCATTCTTTTTAAACCCAATAAATAAAACACAAATAGATTTTTAAAATAATCTATATCTTACTAATATTATTAATGCTAAGGTTTGTGTGTTTGGATGTTTGTTACTCAATCACGCCAAAACTTCTGAATGGATTCGAATGAAACTTTGTACGTTGCTAGAGAATGTCCTGGAATAACAAATAGGACTGTTCCCAACATTTGATTTTACATTAATTTTACAATACTAATATTTAAACTTTTCGTATATAAGATATATTATATATAATATTTCGTAGTAAAAGAAATATACACTATTTAAGTTATCAAAATTTAATTATTTTTAAAAAAAGTTTTGTTAAAAATTAAAAGATTTTATCAATTATTGCGGGCGAAGCCGCGACGGGTAAAGGCTAGTAATATTATAAAGAGGAAAGTTTTGTTTTTTTGTTTTTGGTTTGTAATGGATAAACTCAAAAACTACTGGACCGATTTTAAAAATTCTTTCACCAATATAAAGCTACATTATCAGCAAGTAACATAGGCTATATTCTATTTTGAAAATTTAATTTATTCCTCATAAAAATGTCGATAGTCACTCATATTTTATGGTAGAGTCTATGATGATTCTTCATTTCAATATGTGTGTTGAAAATAATAATGTGGGGGTAGGGGGGTCTAGTATTAAATAAAACGCTGTGCCAATTAACAAGACAATTTTGTTTGTATCATCGCCCCCCACCTCCCTCACCTACTACCTGAACTTGACTTGGCGCCATTCGGGTCTGCCCACATTTCTCTAGTTTAAGTTTTATCATTATAAATAAATGGGTGTAAATGTGACATCAGCCTATTTTCAACGACTTTTTAAGCATATTAGCATATTTGTGGTGCTATGGGACAGCGCTTGATAATATAGGTCTTTAAATTTAACTTTTTAGAAAATATTCTAATTTAATCTTTCGTAAAGAGTAAATGAATATAATACATAAAAGCCAAGTGTTAGATGTTGTCGCTAATAATTTACAAAGGTATGAGTGCAAATAAATTTAATTAATTAATTGAATATCAAGGATAAATATCGCTATGATTAACACTTTTACAAGTTGTTTATACTCTATTTTATCTGTGTTTCCTTTATTTGTTTTAAATACCAAAGTGTGTTAAAAGAAAAACAGATAAAATTGAGTATAAACAACTTGTAAAAGTGTTAATCATAACTATATTTTTCCTCAATAATCAATTTATTAATACAATTTATTTGAACTTATACCTTTTTTAATTTAGCCCTCCTTTTATAAATACAATCATATTTTGATAAGCTCATAACAGAAAATGGAAAAATGTTTGAGAACTAGCAGCGAGTTTTCCTCTTTACCTCATGATATTTTAAATCTTGTAGCCTGTCAGCGATCAATACTTTCACGATTATCGAGGCGGCTGCTTTAAGGTAGGAAAAAAAAAAAATGAGAAAAACATAATTCATCATGCTGTCTGTATAAGACAATCGTTAAAAAACTGTTAATTTCAAATAAATATTTGTTGAATGAAGAGATTTTTAGTGTTTATATAAAGTAAAATAAATATTACATTTTAAAACCGTTTGTAGTTCAAATCTTACTTGCGTAGCACTAAACATGGTTCGTTTGCTAAAAATAATAAAATAATTTAACTTATTTCCCTTTTATTACATTTATTTATATTATTCTTACCTCTAAACATGAAAAATTAATAACCTAATTTCATTCTAAATAATTTTGTTTTATATTTTTTGTACTAAACATTTATATTATGTTATAAATTATTCAGTAAAATAGCTTATATATTTTGGCTCTTAGTTTAAAATAATTACAATAGACAACAACAGTTAATTTAAGAAATTGTAGTGCCCCACATGCATATGAAATACAGACAAAATCGCTATCAAGTACAGTTGTTTCATAAGACCAATGTTAAACCATAGCTCTAGAATTTGGCACCACGAAGCAGCATGGTCGAGCTAGAACTATGGAATTCGAATGTCTTCAGATTTGTTGAATCCACTTTCCTTGCCTTATTCCCACTTTATTTACCTAAGTGAAGAATATAACTAAGGCCTTGCTTATACCCTCATTATAATTTTTATTTTACTTATACATCTTTACTAATACATTAATAATTACTAACATTTTTTTATTATTAGTAATATGTAACAAAAATGTATGAATGTATAAAAATTCATTTGTCGTTTCTAATCTCTAAAATGAAAAGATACACAAAGTTAAACGTTCTATTTCTTGGTGTTCGGATGTTATTAAAATTCGGGATGGAAAAGTTAAGAAAATAATAGCCGAGAAATGTATCACGTTCATCCAAGATTACAAGTAACAGAAACAGGTCTCTAAATCGGTGATTCTCGACTTTCGTAAACACTGCGTTCTAATAAACAAGTATCGTGATATAAACTCCGTGGAGGCATCTGTCTTCCATCAGGTCGCAATCTAATCGTTTTAATGTCAGGTTATTGGAATTCTCAACATCATCGCATACACAACGAACCCCATCTTTAAATAGGTTTGTTCTCGCTTGCTCCTTTCAAACTTTTCTTGGCATTGGGTCACAGGTCAGGTAGGTTACGATGTTTCTAGGTACATAGCTTGATATATAACGGGGCTCTTGTTGACAAACTGAATATTAAAGAAAGGAACCATATTTTTGTTAGCACCCCTTCTTACTACCTGTTAATTGTACACGCTTAAGTTTTAATTACGCTAGTGGTTTTATTGATGAGGAAAGTTTTTTTAGGGTAAATATACTTCCATTTTCATGGAGGGAGAGTGGAAAACCATTTTGGAAAAAACATCTTCGGTACACCCGACAGAGATTCGAACATCGATCTCCTCGTCATCGGCAGTCCAGTATATTGCGTGAATAGCGTCTTAGACCATGTGGGCCCTGAAGTGGATATAAAGAATATTAAACTGTAATATAGAAATAATTATCTATATTTGCCCGTCCCAAATAGTTGCATAGATATGATAAACATTTGAAATTTCTCCTTATATAAAGTACCCTTCAAGTTAGTTTCATGGGCAAACTAGATTTGCAATTTTGTTTGTAATTTTAATATTCCTGGATACAAAATGTGATCAAAGCCGTTAGAGTGAATTTCGCAAAAATCTATTTTCTTCTCTTTTTTACCTTTAGTAAATGGCCCTTCATTTTAGGATTAGTTATTTAATTCGAAAAATTCCTTACGGGAACCCTATGAAAACCCTAGATACCAAGTTTCAGCCCGATCAGTAAAATGGTTTAGGCTCTAGCCCAGAGGTGTCAAACATACGGCCCGCCCTAACTTTCAAACCGAAATATTAAATAAGAATAGGAATGTGGCCCGCAGATACAAATTGTGTCTGTGCCCGTGGTTTATTTTGAGTATGGGATTGGCTTTTCCACTTGGCCTCGTTTCTTGGAGCTCTTACCCTTCATTAGTTTCATAAGACACCTACTCCCTTCCAAACTCTCCCTTACAAACCATTTCAGCCTCTCTCCGCCCTCTGTTCTCACAACCATTGGTTTTGATCCACGATCGGGCAAGACTTGTTTAGGTTTATTTATTGTTAACTCAATGAGTTTAAGTGCGGTATTAAAGAAAAATTTATAAGGCGTGTAGAGTATATAACGAAGCGTGGGAACTTTTGTAATTTTTTTTATTGAAAGTAACGAGAGGCCAACTTGTTTAATTTCTCATTCTGTTGTTTCGGTGACGAAATAATACAACTTGAGACGTCACTACGAAACAAACCACCGTGTATCACACGAAATATATACTGGCCAAGCTCGCGAGGACAAAATCTCTAAATTGAAAAGTGAACAATTGAAATAGTCTTTCAAGGAATACAGTTGCAGCACCCATCATTGATATTTCATTTAATATCAACGAACAAATAAAGAGGGCTGAGAGTTTTGTTGCTTTTTCTATAGCCAGATACGAAAGTACTGATATACAAGACTTGGCACAGCTGGTTGTATTTCCTCGTCGCAAGGACGTATAAATAAATATAACTGAATACATTATAGAAATAATTCCCTCAAAAGACACTACCACTGCATAAAATATTCTGCTTTAAAAGCAGTTATAAATGATACAAGACTTAATTGGAAAATTATTGTCAGCCTTACTACTGATTTCTATAGTTGGTTTAAAAAAACGGCGTTGATGCGAAATTAAGAGAGAAACTAGTGGCTTTTGGGCTGCCATCTGAACATTTTGTGGCATTACTTTGTATCATTCATCAGGAAGCTTTGAGCTCGAAAAAATTAAAAATGGACCATGTAATGCAATCAGTTGTACAAACTATCAATTTTATTCATGCTCACGCGTGTGATCACTATCAGTTTGCAAGTTAAAAATCTGTGAAGAATAATATACAAAAGAACCGTATCATTCCAAAGTAAAGTGGTTGAGTCGGGGCACAGTTTTAAAATTATTTTTTTGAACTGAAAGACTATTAAAATATTTATGGCTAAAAAACGTTCTGTCGAGGAATTTAATAACAAGTCTTTGGTGATAGATTTAACTTTTTTGGTTGATATTACATAGCATCTAAATTCCCTTGAGGTTCAACTTCAGGGAAGGGACGAAATCATTACACAGTTATTCGGCCATGTTAGAGCCTTCCAAACCAAACTTAGACTATGGGAAAACCAGCTTTCTAACAAAAATTTTGCTCACTTCCTTACGCCCAAAACAAGTGTAGAAACCTATAAAGATACGTTCAACCTCAATAATTAGGTTGCACTAATTTCATCTTTCCGAAAAGAGTTTGAAGACAGATTTAAGGATTTCCAACAGGATAAATTTTAGTTTTCCTTGTTCTCAGCTCCGTTTTCAATTGATGTTGAAAGTGTTTAAGAAGAAATGCAACTTAAAATAAGAAGTAAGTTTACAAATGAACGTTTACTAAGCACAATGGGGATTGTTTCAAGTTAACATATTTTTCAGATTTTGATAGTAAAGTAAGTGGGAAGCGATGCCAGATTTCCAACAAACACTAGATGTGATAAATTACTATCCCAATATTTTGTTTTAATTGAATAATATTTGAATTTTGAACTAAGTTTATTATTATTACTTCTTAGTCATAGCTATCTATTTTTTATTTTAGAATTAGTTTTTAACATTGTAAATTGATAATTAAAAAGTGGTTTTTTTTAATTTTCCTGTTGCGTCCGCATTAAAAGAAAATATCTTTGGAAATTAATGTACTTTAAGAATGAAAAGATGTCGAGGGGAAAAAAAGGTAAGCTTTTAATTCTGTATAAACATTTAAAATGTGTAGTATAATAAATAAAACTGGTATGTGAGGCCCGCAATGCCTTCTCGATGCGGCCCTCATACCTGTTCGAGTTTGACATCTCTGTTATAGGCCAACATACAAACAAACGGCAATGTAAAACACACTTTTTCGGTTTAAGAACGTTATAAAACGTCGACATATATCACCTCGAATTTGATTTTTTTGGCGATCACAATACTTCGGTCGAGAGAAAGAAGTTTAAACACGTGTTTGAAGCGCGTGCTCAAATCATCCATTAATTACAAACACCTTGACTGCTTGTGTGATGCTGTGTAAGTCATGTGGTCCAATCTGTCAGGCCACGTAAACACAAGTGCTGTTTCAGTACCTAATTCTCTTATTAAATCAGTCCAAGTATTACCTTTTGATCGGCCAAATACCAAGGCCACTATCAGAAAAACAAGTGCCATTATGGAAACTTTTGCGTAATTTGTTAGTTGTGCAGGCCATAGTTGCAGCGATGTGCAAAGTACAAACGCATGCGCAGAAAATATATAAGTTGGCTTACATTAGCATTAGCATTAGTTTGAAGAAAATGATTATAATTAAATGTATATATTATGATCTATTAATAATAAATATATAATATATATTTATATTATATATATTAATATAAAATATGTCTGTTTCCACATATTTACTAAAATTAAAGTTTTATAGATTCACAAATAATTTTATTATAGAATTTTATTTTTGTTGGAAACATGAAAGCAATGGCCATGTGAATGCATGTATTAAAAAAATGTTGCCTCTTTTTTATTTATTTTTTCTTTCTTTATAGCTGTCATTAATTGTTAAAAGTTTTTCTGATGAATTGAGAACTAAAATATCGGCCTTGTTTAGAGCTCGTCAACAGTCGGAATCGCACTCGCAAGGCATGTTGCATATTTTGTTTTCTGCTTAAACAAAGACTGTCAACAATGAAGTCTCGGGAGACGTAATTTCAACCTATATGACTCCATCATCATTGTCATTTTAATGTTTAAATAAGAATTAAATGTAACCAAATTTACTCAATATGATTTATTAAATATTTTCACGAACTTTTATCCTTGACAAGATAACTAAATCGCTTTAGTTGAATATGGTAGTGCATCCACATTTGTTTCTGATTAGCTGAACGAACACAAGCCAACTTCACTACACGGACACAAGAGATGGACAGTGTTCTGACAGTTCTCACATACGACTGCGTTTTCGTGTGTTATTGTAGACTGACAATATGATTCCGAGTTTGACGAGCGGGTCCGACTGATCGTAGAAGAACAAACCTTTATAGGACATTATGGGTATCACATCTGACAGGGAGGGTAGGTGAAGTCAGCTCCCGGCTGCGCCACTGTAGCGGCATTGTGCGATGATAATTGGCCACCGGAAGACGACGAAGGGCCTGTATAGAGCGGCCGGAAGCCGGAGATGACGACCAGTCTTGTCTGCTCGCTCTGGAGAAGCGGGTAAGCCCCGGGACCGGAGGGGGGGGGAGGTAGGGGCTGGGAAATCACTGGTGGCAGAGGGTCAGGTAAAGGTCACTCTCCTGGCGAGAGAATTTAATCAAGGTCGTGTATTCAGTAGTTGCGTCCATCTCGATCTTTCGGAAGGAAGGGTCGAATCTGGAACGCGTCAATGTTAAGAGGGTATTTGATCTCTTAATCACAAGAAAGAGATGTTCTATATAGGGTGCAAAGCCGTTATGCATCGTGCCTTGTCGATTAAGGTCTTACCTTTCTTCACTGTGTCTTACTACCCGTCCTGCTCCTTATATTAACACTTTTGATTTTAAGGAGGAGGCAATCCGATTCGGTGGCCGCATGGTGTAAGGCGCTACTCTCGCAATAGATTAGACTGCTGATGATGGGTAGATCGTGGTTCAATCCCGGTTGGGTGTACTGAGGGTTGTTTTTTTCTAAATGATGCCCCACTCTCGCTCTCTCTCCACGAGAATGCGGGTACACTTCCTTTAAATTCAAACTTCCTCATCCCTAATACATTAGCGTAGTTGGTAGGCTACATAAGCGTACAACCCGAATGAGTAATAAAACGCAGTGATAAAAAAAGAAGGTATAATTTTGAGAAAATGTACCAACCATATTAAAAACACCCATAATATACCCGACTGGAGTTCGAACACCGACCTCATCTTCATAGGAAAAATCAACTCGATTTAAGGTGACCTGGCGGTCTAGGGGTAAGGTGTCAGACTTCTATGCTGGCGGCCGGGGTTCAATCCTCGGTCCCGGCATAGCTCTATCTGATTACCAACCCCTTCCTTCACCTCTGACAAGACATCTTGTGAATGTGGGGAATGCCAGGCCTCCACCGTGGTTCGGAT
>CABFVX010000850.1:0-63890 GCA_902151425.1 Timema shepardi
ATATTTATTTTGGTTAACCTATGAGTCATTTGGATTTTATACGGTGATTACTAAAAAGTGGTGCCATTTAGGCTACTTTCCCCTACGTAACATTTGTTAGGTATTATCTAAATATGTGAATATAGGCTGCAATACAAACATAATTTAGTACATAGAATATGAATTTCATTTTAAAATAATAGTATTGTTAATAATTCATGAGAACACATCGATTTACTGTGTGAATACATTTATAGTTTTATTTCAAGTGTTCAAAAATATATAATAATGATTTCTTTCAATTCTAAAGAAGTTTGAGTGATTTTTAAACGGACATATCAAAAATTTTGTGAAAAAACTGTTCGCAAAATTTCGGTATCACTGAATATTTCAAATTTTGTAATATATTTCAATTATTTTTGTGTAATCTCTATCTATATATAAAGCTGAAAGTATATTTGTAAATAAAAGAAAACCCAAATCTACATCATCTGGAATAGTAAAAAATTTGCCACATATAGCCATAAAAGTCTTAAAAGTAGAAATTTAAAAATTGGGCTTCAGGTAACGGAGGGGATATGATTAAAAAGCATTTTTAAATGAGGTAGAGAATTGAAAATTTGGCAGACAGGTAAAGCGGCCACTATTTATAATCATAAACATCTGAAAACATAACAATTTTGCCTTTGACTCAAGGAAATAGGGATGGGTGGAGTTGGGGAGGACAGAGTATAAGCAGAAAAATAACGTTTAAGGATGGTAGAAAATCTAAAGAGGCTAAGCAGCTAGGAGTACTTCGGAAGGAAGGTAAAGTGACCCCTTAAAATAACCAGAGGCGCCTCAAAATATTAAATGGTGTCCTGGTAAGTTAGGGGAAAAGTGAGATGAAGGGATCTACAAAAAACACATTTGAGTGTGGCAGTAAATATGAATTTGTCAGGAAAGTGGATAAAAATATAGTTATCCGAGAGGTAATTTTAGAAATGTTTTAAAGGACTGGAAGAGGTAGTCAAAATTTTTTAAACCAGTACAACCAACTAATAATTTGGGTGGCAGATAAGTGAAAGCTAGTAATTGGGCTTAGAGAAAATTCTTAGTAAATATAATAACCTGTTTATGTTTAAGGTTAAAATTGAACTCAGGAAGATAGGGAGGGGGATTGGGGATAGTATATAAATAAAAAAAACCTTAGCAAGATGTAAAATGTCTTAAATTAAAAGTATAAGCCACTTATTAGTGTTTTAAAAGATTGAAATTGTTCAAATAGGTGTAAGGACAACCCCAAATTGCAATGAAGATCTGAATATTCTTAAATCACAATGTTCTAAACTTATAGTAATAGAAATATAGAACTAATAATAATAGAAATTTGGTGATACTGTAAAGAGACCACCCCAATAAAAAAAATATTGAACATTTGAAATTACAAAATAGGATTATAAGTGTGTAGGTAGTGAAATGAGAGATGAGGATAAATATAAAACTATTTAAAAAAACTTTAGTTATGGTTGAAATTAAAATTTCGCAAATAACGATAAAAGTATTTTCTTAATAAAAATTAATATCTGGGTTTAAGGTGAGCTAATATTTCAAAAATTCCTTTCTAAATGGGGTAGAGAATAAAACATTATTATTCTGACTACCCCAAATAATCTAAAAAAAAAAAAGATGAGCATTGGTGAGAAGAGATCAATTTTTGGATCTGATTCTTCGGTACAAAGTAAACTAGATGAGACACATTGCTAGGAGGAACTATCTTCTGCATGACGCCATAGAAGGAAATTTTGAGAGAAAGAGGAGCTTTGGAAGGAGAATTAATATTTTGTATGACTTAAAGGATATAAGAAAATTCTTGGTCTTGAATGAGGAGGCAGAGGAAAAAGAGCATTGATAGTCCAAGTTCACTGACAAAATAAATATGTATGTCGTAAGACAGAACATTAAATACTATTATTTTAAGAATAGTTTTTCTTATTTAAAATTATATTATATTAAGTTAAACTAAACTAATTTAAAATAAATGTTGACACATAAAATACATAGCTAGTACAACCACGTTCAGTAGGTTAGTTCTGTTTGGGGTTGAAACGTCAATTGTACAATCAAACCACCTTCCCCCTTTATCCCCTTGAGCTCCGTTGAATAAATTGGCCCGGTGGGAAGTTCCGTAACGCGACGGGGTGGTGCGCCGATCCCACCCCTTGTATGAGATGGAAAAATCCACCAGAACCCGCGTCTCTCCCCGGCCAATGTTCTGCCGGAGAGTAAATCGGTCGTTGTGTGCCAATGGGCTACAAGAGTGGGTGGTCCCTAAGTTCTGGACCACATCCAGTAACAGCCTCCCACCTTCCTCACAGACGTATCCGCTTGAACAATGCCAGCATCAAGTCTCATCTACCATCACCCTTATTACTTCTATAAGAATAAATCTGTTTTAAAAGAATGCTTTTGAATTAAGGATTACACCTCAATAATAAATTATAAAACAAGATTAATTAATTTAAATAGCAAACTATATTTTTTTAAATTGAATGTTGAAGGAAATTAAATCAAAATGAATTTTTCTTGGGTAAGTCGCGTAATCAGATCATTGGACGAGGAAGTTTTATCCAAGCAATACAAGAATATTAATAAAAATACACTCCAGTCCACCAGGTAAGAATTGAAGAATCCATTTTGCTTGTTGCTGTTTTTCAGTGCGTTTTAATACCCGTTTGGGCTATATAAGTGTTTCTTAAGGTTTATATTAAAGCGGTCCATCAATCGGAAATATACACACTGGGGGACCACCAGGGACCTGTGAGCATTTGAAGGGATGTGGTGGTGTTTAAAGGCTATGCAGGAAAAGTATTAAACAGAGTAAATTCCATTTTACGATCGTAAATTAAATACAAGGATTATTTATCAAAATAAATGTTGAATAAAAATGTCATATAATTAGAAAATAATAGGTTTTTATTATTTTTAAAATTCTAAATTTCATGTTTATCATGAATGACTCTTCAGATATGTGCACTTACGGTTATTTCAAACCTCCCTTTCTGTATTACTTATGCCTATCGAAAAAAGAAATAATATATAGTACGTATATTTAATATTTAAACTTTTGCATTTAAAATATTTGTAATATTTATGATAAAATTTATATAATTAATTCTTAATACGAAACTTTCTCGGATTCTGTTGATCACAATTTGAAAAACATGGCCTAGATGCATATACTAATTACGATAGTGGTGTAGAAATGAGTGTGTTTACATTTTCGAAAAGCTTTACCCACATTGTTCTGGAGAGAGAATGGAAATTAATACAGTAGAAACCTCTTCAAAGCACATGCACGGAATACGAACCCCGGTATTCACGTCACTGACAATTCAATCCAACACAATAGTCGAGTTAGACCATGTGGCCACCGGTACACGTAGTGATCAGTTATAGGGTGTTACTGAAATAATTACGTTTCCGAGAGGGGAAGAAATTGACTTTATTGGTAAATAATATTAGATCAATACGATTTCCAAATTTTATTTCATCAAACAAAATCATTTTAAAAAGCTGTTGATATATATTAATATTTAGCACTGCGTCTTACTACCCGTTCAGGTTATACGCTTTAAGTACTAAATACTCTAATGGACTATCAATTTGGAAGGTTGAAATAGAGGAAGTGAACCCGCATTTGCGTGGAGGGCGAGTGGAAACCCATTTAGGATAAACAACCCCCAGTTCACCCAACCGAGATTCGAACCTCGATCTCCCCGTCCTCAGCAGTCGAGCTCAACACGACAAGCGCGTTAGCAAACTACGCCACCGAGGCGGGTCTGTTGATATCATTAGACTATTTTTTTTCTTTAAATCCATTACAGTTTCCAGGCTCTGGTCTGGGACAGCTTTTTATCCAAGGCCTATATTTACCACTACTGGCTTGCTAGGTCTGTCGTAACTTAATAAGTTTTATAATGTAGCTTAGGCATAGGACAGGCACAGCATCCAGTCTCGGGTAGTAGATTTATCACTATGAAAGTGTAAAGTGTATTTATTTTACGTCTATAGTACATCGTTTGTAACGCGGTTAGTGGGAAGAATAGCCACTACTGGTGTACCATTTCCCAGGGGATGCCCTAATGTACTAATTATACATTTTTTCTGAGGAGGCTTTTCCATGTCCCGATGAGGTGAGTGAATTACGATAGTGAATATGATGGGGTGTAGAAAACCTATCTCAAGCCTAACTAACCAAATCCTGAATACGTTCGGGTTCTCTACCCATTCTGAAAAAATACCCGAGGTACCAGCCGGGAGTCTAATCCAAGATCCCTAGGCTCGTGTACTGACCACTACACCATGGTGACGGAGTCCTATCTGGTTAATACAAGGGGACCATAACGTCCCTGCCTCTTTGCATCTGTTGTTTTGTACGAACATTTAGAGACGCTGGTGTAATTTAGACATAGTCATATATTCACAGGAAGAACCTTCTATGACAATTACAAAAGCTATTATATCAACTTTCACACATTTATAGAAAAAAGCATATGATTTGAAGAGGTTACTTTTGATATAAAATATCAACTCCTTGACTGCTAAGATATATTTTATAAAAGCCTTTCTTATAAATTTAGAATGGATTTATCTTATATACGTAATTATTGTGAATATACAGTACCATTAGTTTAAAATCTGCTGGTATTTAAGTAGTAATCAGTGGCATCTCGTAGGCCACTTATTTACCAGGTGTAAACAGTAACATAATCATACTTGAGGTGTGTAGAACAGAGAAGAACCTATTTATGAATGGTTAAATTAGTGACACAATAGGTGAAAAAAATGTACAGATGCAATTCCAGCAAGTCTGTTTCGTCTGTAAACATTTGACTCCACGACATGATTCATTTGAGATCATTAAACAATCCACTTTTTTAATGATTTTTGCCTACCATTTTTAAGGTAAAGTAATTCATGTATCGGCTGAAATTTAGAATAACTAAGACATTTATATGACGTGTTGGCCCTATATAGTGAAATATTTATAGTATTAATAATATTAATAAAATATTTAAATTAATTTTTACGATAGTAATAATATTTATAACAATATTAGTTAGGAGTATGCAAAGACCAATTATTCAATTAGAAGCTAACTCGAATCGAATAAATGAAATATCAAATCTTAATAGAAGTTTGGATATTTTCTTTCAGTTATTTATGCTTGAAAAAATATTATATTGTTGTTATTTATATAGCTGAATGCACTAAAATTACTTGTAAAATATTCTATTGCACCATTGTTTGTAGTATTTCGTGTTAATCCGACAAATTAAGCTATTATCACGACCTATAATTCAATAACTTCGGTTTTTTCATTTAAATATTAAATTTTAATGTATAAAACAGCTCAATATGGCTATAATTGAAAATAAATGGAGTATCTTAGCTGTCAATATTTTTATGAGCGAAGCATTGAAGCCACTTCGAAGTTTTCAAGCTTTGAACAACCTTATTATTAATATTATAAATATTTAACTGTGTACACCTCATATGAATTTCTATTTATACTAACTTTCAGACCCATTCATGAATTACTTCCCCTTGATTCAAAAAACATAGCATAGTAATTTTGACCCATTATAAATCGTAAACGGTAAAGATTTAAAATCATGGAACTTCTTTAAGGCTTACAATTAAACCCTTGCTTAAACTGTGCAATAATTTTTGCGATATTATCGAATTACATTAATCTGTTGGTAGAGATTCGCACCGGTTCATTGAAATAAATATAAATACTTATAGTTAGTTTAGTGATTGGTTCATTCAAAACATCTTAATTACGAAGATTCTATTGAAAACGGATTTTTTTTATTGTAACTCTCTGGGGCTATTTGAGTAGGGTAGGGATAAGAAAGCTCTAGCTTAGAGTAAGTGTTGTCAAATTTGTGTGGAGGGAGAGTGGAAAAGCATCTAGTAAAAACCACTCGTGACCCACCCTACTGGAACTAAAGCCTCAACTTACTCATCATCGGTAGACTTGACTAGACATGAAGTATGTTCCACGTGTCCACCAATAAGTGTCCAGTTATAGAATTTAAATACGTCCTTGAATAATTTTTTTTATTTTGAAAAGTGTAATATTATCCATTATATTATCAATGCAGGTGACCTATATTTAATGCATATCATAATTTAGTGTTTTAAGTGAAAAGTGTATTTAAATACATACATCTAATGTAAATATATTTTTACTGTACATATAGTGTAAATATATATATATATATATATAATCTATATTTAAATATATTTATTTAAATTTATATATATATATATAATTTAAATAAAGATTTTCTATTTACATTTCTGGTGCTTAGTCGAGTTGACGAGAAAGGTCTGTGCTGTTCACAACCAACTCCCATTGGGACGCACCCCTTTTGTGTCCATTCATCCATCTCTTCTTCCACCCTATAGCTCCTCCAACCCTCCCAGTCCACCTCAACCCCTCCTTCACCAGTTCAGACGTAAACTGAAGGAATCGCGGCAAAGGTCTGTTGCAGCTAAAGTCAGCCAAGTCACGAGGGTATTTTCTCCTCCTTTTCTTCTTCTTCTCTCCCTCTCTCTCCCTCTCTCTCTCCCTCTATCTCTCTCTCTCTCTATATATATATATATATATATATATATATATATATATATAGAGAGAGAGAGAGAGAGAGACGAAAGAATTAGAGAGACAGTGGTAATATATATATATATTACCACTGTCTCTCTAATTCTTTCGTCAATAAATCGATAACAAAGAGTAATGCAACAGAACAGCACTGGTTGGTCTATAAATAGCCTCGAGAACTCTTTTTATTTCTCCCCTTCCCCCTGAAATAAGAAAGACAACATCATGGCTATTAGCAAGGTTTAGCTATCTCAAATACGGGACTCATCTGAAGACCCTGGAGTTTATTAAAAAAAACTAATATCATTTTATTTCTGCTTCTATAAAATATTATATATATGAAAATTATTAAAATGTATTTATAATTTAGAACTGATGGTACGTATATTATTTGTTAGCAAAAGTAGATACATTTGTATCCGTTCATCCCTTCCATGGTCTGCTGTGATGGTGATGTTGTATAAGGCGTTAAGCTAAGAATAATCTGAGATACCTGGTGCAGGGTGGTTTAAATCCTGACCGGGCGCACTGGATGAGGGCTTGCACATTTAATTCTGGTTTCGCTTTCACTTATCGCTTAGGCCAATTCACTTCCTCTAAGTTATACCTTTCTTTTCACTTATTTTCATTTATTAGGATTATCTAGCTTTGATGTTCTGAGCCATATGACATTATGATAATATGACTTAAAAACTGACTTAACTTAGATCAAAATAAAAAAAACAGATTTATAACCGTTACTTCATTAATTTACACAAATGATCTTTTTTTTTTTTGCTTCGTTGGGAATAAAATCTAGTTTTTTCAACTTATTCATCATATACGTTACCCTTTAAGAAAATACGTCAGACTTTAGCATATTTTATAATAAGCATTTAATAACTCCATCCTAAAATTTATAATTGCACAAACAAAATTAACTCGAAAAGTAAATTAAGATAGATATGAAATTAATGCATCCACCAATATTAAAAGACTGTTAAATAAATACATTCAACAACCTGTTACTGTCTAATAATTTCAATTCATGCAGTATGGCAAAGATTTTGACTTTCAAATGTTTAACTAGTTGTACAAGTTAAATATATTTTAAATCAGATCAATTAAAATATTTAGGGATTATGTTATTTCATATTTTTTAATTTAGAGCAGCGTCTTATTTCCCGTTAGGGTCATAGCTTCTATTTGATATTAAATATCTTTTTACATAAGAAACTTCATATACATTCTTATGTTCGCGTATAACGAGATAACTACAGAATAGATTTGGATGTGCTATTTATTTAATATGTATAATTACTAAACCAGGAATATATTATTATTACTATTATTATTAGCACCGCGTCTTACTACCCGTTCGAGGTATACGCACTTACGCTAATGTGTAATGCTAGGGTGATTGTGAGATGAAATGGAGGACCTACAGTTTAACGGGGAATCCGAACCACGGTGGAGGCCTGGCATTCCCCACATTCACAAGATGTCGTGTCAGAGGTGAAGGAAGGGTTTGGTAATCAAATAAATCTGTGCCGGGACCGAGGATTGAATCCTAGCCGCCAGCATAGAAGTCTGACACCTTACCCCTAGACCGCCAGGTCACCTACCAGGAATATATTAAGTCATATATCAATAATCTATTTTTAAGAACGCTGAGCAGTAATGTTAACACCAATAAGAATGAGTATTTTAAACATTCTGTTAAAGAGAGCTTCTAGACCTATGTAAGTTCCCAGGACTCAGTAAACGACCGCTTAATATCTGTGGTAACGTCGTGTTGTCATGGCAACCACTCTATAATGAATTCATAGGTTGGGCGGCTCGACCGGCCGCCCCACAGTCACGGAATGACAGAGAGCACGTGTTACCGTAATTTTACTAGTAGGTGTGCTTGTTCTCTCGCGTTGATATGATTATGGTTTTAATAACTTTCTTAACAAGATGGGGAAATTATGTAACGGGAATAAGTTATTAATATATGTAATTCATTATTAAATGAGAGAATATATATTTTTTTAAATTGTGTGAGTTTTAAAAATATTTTTCGTTTATTCTTTTGCTTTATTTTTCGAGGGCGGAGTGGCGCTCCTGAGAGCCCTTCCTCACGAGCCGTTAAAAAAACTTTAATATTTTACTAAATAATAATATATATATATACATATAATTTTAGGAGATAAAAACCATTCATATTAAAAGACCCGTCACTATTTAACGAATTTTCTAGACGTGTTTAGTATTTCTGACACATTCGCTGACAAATGTCAAAACATTTCAGCAAATGACGATTTAAAGTGTCACATAGAGCAATCGACCATGAACATAACCAATTTAAACCAAATTTTATCCGTATGATCACCCGCCCGGCCAGTTTGTCTTCCCATTGTACGTTTGGATGGGTGTTCCGATGGTGCTAACAGCTACCAACCCCCATACCCCCGGAGATAAGGGGTTGAGAATTGAATGAAAAACACATCCACCCTCATCAAAAGTCCGGGTATAATGAATGGCGCTAGGGGTTTCATGAGAATGGGAAAATAAAATAGTGCGAGCGTCTATTGTTCTCTCTCTTTTGTCTGCAGTTGTGTGTGGTATGGCACGAGGATATATTGGTGTTGCCATGCATTTGATTCTATTTTTAAATGTGTGTTCTCTATGTGGTGTGGTAGACACGCTTTATTAAATTTGTGTTTTGAAATAATTGTTTGACAATCCTTTAAAGGAAGTACTCAATAAATATAAAGCTTTAAAAGTGTTATTATTTTATATTTTTAAGTACAATTAAATACATACTCACTACTTGTAAATAAACATTTGACCATCAACATTATATTCTTTTTTTTGGTTCAGATATATTATTATTAGTAAACTAAGCATGCCCGTTGATTTTACGAAATTATACAAACAAATAGCACCGTGACCTACTACCCGTTCGGGTTATACGCACCTACGCTAATGTGAAGTGGTTGGGTGATTTTGATACGAAATAGAGGACCTACAGTTTAACGTGGGATCTGAACCACGGTGGAGGCCTGGAAATTCACATATTCACAAGGTGTGATTAATACACGTCTTGTCAGAAGGGAAGGAAGGGTTTGTCAATCAGATAATTTTTTGCTGAGACCAAGGATTGAACTCCGGACCCCCAGTACAGAAGTCTGACACCTTACCCCTAGACCACCTGGTCACTCAAATGATTAAAACAGAAAATATGCATTTTTTTTAATATGATAAATATTTTATTTTGAGAAATCTTCTCAAAGACCTTCATTAAATTTTCGAGAAATACTGTAAGAAATTTAATGTAGTAATTTCTCCAAACATTTTTAATATAGCTAAATAAATATGATTAATTAAATTGACTCAGTATTTGATTAAAATAATTAAGATAAATATATAAAATAATAATAAGATAGAACGATATTTTCAAAATTTTACAAAGAGGATATTATTATTACTATTGTACCCTAACTCACAATGAATGAGAAACTAAATAACCTCTGGAGGACCAGTGTTACAACCACGGGCAAATGGACTGTATTATGGAATGATAATGGGTAGAGACAAATTACCTTCCCTGTATGTGTTAGACTACTAGTGTCTTGAAGCAGTCCTCTTCATTAGCAATCACGAGTGAAATAAACTAAACCATTTCCGAGTGAAAGTTCACGAAACCTTTCTCACTTCTGTGTCTATCGAGTCTCGGCGCATGACTCACTAGATCAGAAGATCTAAAAAACCACGCCAGTGACACTTGGAAGGAAAACAATAGACCTAGAAAGGTCCAGGTATGTTCTTGTTGCCTCCAAGAGGGAGACATAGTTAAGGAAGTTGGAAAAAATTAATAAAATATAAGGAAAGAACAACAATCAGTCTAACCTCAACACTAGGAAAATTGCGTTTTTAACTTTCTATAATAACGCAAAACAAATAAGAACAAAAACAAAACAATATAATATACAATACTCAAATCATAAACAAAAACATTCCAATTTCGAGGCATAAAGATCCGAGCTAAAAGGAGCACAATACAAAGATATAACATAGAGGACTGAAACATGAAGTAGAGAATTGATAGTATTGGTCAAACAATAGAACAATATACAAACAATTATTATTATATTTGCCTTGGATTTCATAATATATATACTATGTACAGAAATACTATTTTTAATACAGATATTCAACTCAGACTGACCCGCCTCAATGGTAGAATGATCAAAGCCGTTACTCTTACAAGAGAATGAACTGCCAATGACAGAGATTAAGGTTAAACTCTCGTTTGGATGTAGTGAGGTATTAAATGTGTGAGATGTTCACCCGTTCTCCATCCACATAAAGTTAATTAAATCTGAAATATAGCAGTCCTATTTTGACGAAATATTGCCTTATCTAAAAAGCCACAACAAAGTGTAAACTGTCCAGTAAGGCTGCTACCTTTTAGGGTACACGCAGTGTTCATAATTTTAATAATCCTCTAAGTTTTCACTTCCTCTTTAACCTTAGAATATGAATAATCTGTACTATAATAATATACGAAGCTTTTATTAATATTATTATTATTATTCGCACCGCGTCTTACTAACCGTTCGGGTTAAGCAAATGTGTAATGGTAGGGTGATTGTGAGATGAAATGGAGGACCTACAGTTTAACGTGGAATCCGAACCACGGTGGAGGCCATGACTTTCCTCACATTCACAAGATGTCTTGTCAGAGGTGAAGGAAGGGTTTGTAAATCAGATAAATCAGTGCCGGAACCGAGGATTGAACCCCGGCCGCCAGCACAGAGGTCTGACACCTTACCCCTAGACCGCCAGGTCACCCGGAGCTTGTAAGAATTGTAAATTTTACTTTACATCCAAGCCATATATTTTCCGCTACCAGCTTGCTGTGGCTTCATATGCCTTATAATCTAACTTAGACCTAGGACAGGCACAACATCCAGTCACCGGCCGTTAATTAATCACTGTTAAAAGGTGAACCCACATTTTACCAATGGTACATTTTTCAGCCATCCCGGGAATCAAAGCCGGGAGCCCTAGCACAGAAGACAGACACGCTACTGACTGAACTAAGGTGTCTGAATAAAAAAATGATAAATTGTGATACATTGTAGAACTAGCAAGATTAGAGTCTTAAATTTTATTTAAGTCCATCACACTTTCATCCTGTTACTATTAAAGTTTTTTTAATTCATTGAATACCATTGAGGTCACTGGCTAACGTAGTACCTTTTTTGAAATATATGGATTACATTCATTAATATTAAACTTGATTTAAACTATCGTGTAATTTGTCTACTTTGATATTAAAAACTAGTTTAAACTAATGGTTTTTAAATTACCAAACAGATATATACATTACAACTGGTCTCATTAAAGGGAGTGTTTTTTTTAATAACACACATAACACAATTTTTTACTCCAGTTAACATTATTCTCATCCACTGTGACTCTTTCAAGTGTAATGTACAGATCTTGAAATGTGGGCGCGTACATCCGGATTACACTTACTATTGGTAATATTTATCAGGTATTGATTTTGTCAATACAATTCAAATTTATCAAGCCACACACAACAATATATTTGACTTATTAAAATTTAATGACCATGTTCTACGTTCCATACGTTCATAACATATTTGAGCAGCCAATGCAAGAAAGTACCAAAGACCAACGACAAACGCCCAAATGTATGTTACAATATTTACATATTTCCTCTATATAGTTTAGATGTTACCATCATTTGGTAATAATTGAGACTTAAAATATATTTGCAATATCACACAAAATATTGTATTTATTGTACTTAAAAATAAATATATTTTTTATAAAAAGTTCAGAAATCAAAAGTATTTATGTTTGAGGTCAGCTATGGTACTAAATGGAATGAAAGGTATAAAATACTATTATTCTTTTAAAGATAATAAACGATTATAAAACAGTGCAAAGTCAATAGATATATGAATAAGGTCTAATTTTTTCAGAATTTTCTAAAATATATTACAGGCTATACAGGACAACGAACTTGCGGTTGGGTCTCTAGCACCCCCCATTTTATTAGAAGGGTTACTTAGGGGTGAGAACTAATTTTGAAGTCACTTCTTGTAAACATTACATTGAAATTCTTAAATCTCCCACAAGTAGCATCAAAGGATTTCCTTAAACTACACCCTAACCACTAGGCCATCTTCTCACTCCCTGCACTACGACAAATTAGTGGATAAGTGTAGTTCAGGGAGTTATTTTTATTGGGCTATTACTTTAAACCTCAATATAAGAAGATTGACCTAAAATTAAGATAATTTTTATATATATATATATATATATACATACATGAAATTAAGATATTTTATGTATATATATATATATATATATATTAAAAAATCATTGGTTTCACAGGAGAAGCGTGTACTAATATAGATCAATTCTCTACAACACATAATTTTCAGTTTAAGCTCCCAAAGCGGCAACTTCTCCTTCTGTAGGTAAAATGTTATTACTCCTCCTAACTATAGAAATGTCAAACTGTCAAGCACAGACGCCGGGATGAAATTACTAATATCAGACTGTAGAATGCATTTCAAGAACATATAGAATATTAAACTCAAATTTAGGAATGTGTGTGGATTGGTGTTGGGGAAGCTATCTCATTTTATTTATTTTTTAAATGAGTAATAAACATTAGGGATATTATTTTACAACCTCAATAAAAGTTCAAAATTTATCTTAAAATATTAAATTATAAGGTTTTCTGTCTTCACGTGGTCAGTATAGAAAGTTAAATCCCTATATATTAAATCGTGGATTTTATTAAACAATTGATAAAAATATGAACCATTTACACTGTAATATCTTAACTAACACGTAATTTAAATAACAAATCTATAACTCATAAAATAACACTTGAATATTGCACAAAAATAAAATTATAGTAAATAAAACAAAAATCAAGATAAAACTACTTTCTCCACGGAGAATGTAAAGTGAACTTTCTAAACACATATTTATTAAGAACATGAATTAAAAACTAGCTTAACCTAAGGCAGTAAGTCAAAGCTCAGGTATTTAATAGTGGATATCTGAACAAATCCGTATATAAATTGTAGATGTCTTCATTTTCACCACTTGGGATCCTATTAGGATATCAAAAATTCGTAGTCCATAACTATGAATTCTTAGTCACTTGTTTCGTTTTTCCCAAAATCACTTGAAAAATTTGATCCTACGAGCGGTGGAATATAAATCTGCCATTTGCAATGAGGTTACTTATGTTTAATAATTTTACAATCTGGTCTTATCAAGGTCTGTGCTTTCCCTCAAATGTACCCAATACTATACGTTTTCTTTATATTATATTAAAATGAAATATCCCGTTAATCATCTTAAAAATGTTTTAGAAATATCGATTTTTTTAAATTATTATTATTGAGGTTCTAACATCCTTATTAAATATCTACAAATTATTGTCAGGATAGTTTGTTGAGGATACTGAAATAATTCTATATTAATTTGGTTTTTTAAATAGTATTTCACTTAACAATAAACAAGTAGATTAGATACAATATTAAAACCTTAAATTGACCAATAAAACATATTCTAAATAATATTTCCTAGTAATGTGATTGATAAAGCAACCATAAACATACTAACATAATTGTATCAGAAGCTTAAACTATAAATTAACATGTACAAATGAGTTTTTTATTTATAAAGTGCATTATATCTTCAAAACTATATATAAAAACATTCTCCACTCTACGGCATGGTGCAGGATCCTCTCTGCCTCCCCATCCACCACCTTTTTCCCTGGCGGCGTCACCATCAAGCTGAGTAAACAGAGATACGCCGCGCCCCAAAACGTGGGACTGCCACACCATCCTGTACCACCTCTTCGTTCGCTCGCAAGCTCCCACTGTTTGAACATGCAAATTACGGATTAAAACCGTTTGCATAAGCCAATAATTTCAAGTCTTTTCCTACCCCCTCTTTGCCTTCCCTCTTCCACAACCAAACACTTCCCTCATCTATGGCACCTTTTGGAGGAGTCTAATTCTTCTCCGTTGAAGATGACTTCCGGGATTCATAGTCCTGTATTCTGTGGAAACTCGAAAACTTGTTTTGGGAATGGTCATTTCTTGAAAATTTTATATTTGAACACAGTTTAATGACTGAAATGATTGGGTACGTTATCTCTAGATATCCAGAATTTGATTGTCATCATAAAAAGAAAAACTAAACTTAGAGAGTAGTATTCAATGTACACCATTATACTCGAATACTTACTGTTTGTTTATATTTTATGGTTCACTGCCTTATTAATACATGTGTATTATACCCTGATTCCCCCCCCCCCTATTTTTGTTCTTTTCCCCTATATATTATTATTTATTACTAATTTACTAAAGAACAGTCTTACAATGGTCAAAGTCCTCGCAACTAAACTGTTCGTAAAGTCTAGCCTTTGGTTAAACTTGTCGTTGTGTATTACAATACTATCTTTATGTGCTCGTCAAATTAGCAACAGGTGCCTGCCATTAGTTCATATCGTTAACCCTCTCGGAGCGCTAGATTTGTTCCAAAGCTTTTGATTGGCTTAACGTCTATAGAACTGTTATGAAAACAAATCGATCAAAGCAAATCCAATTTATTAAGACGGTTTTATCACATTTATTTGTCTGCTAAAACTTCTGTTGAAAATAATAAACACTAAAATTAAATTTTAGCAACGAAGAGGACGTTTTGCTAATTGAAATAATAGATAAATACAAACAAACGATTTAAAATAAACAATTATAATTGGTGTCCAATCACTTCAAGAATTTCTAAAACTATATTTTTGTTTAAATTAAAAAGTAAAATAATTCTTCATCGTTAAAAAAAAATCAGGAAATTCTTTCGTTCCAATTATTGTATCTCTTCGATCTTTAAAGTCTTGGGTTCCTTAGAACTTGTAGCTCATTTTCAAAGTTATCATAATCAAACAATAAATCACCCATTTCATAATACAAATAAATGTAATCTAACTTTAATAATAACAATAACCTTGTAAACAATATGGTGGAATGTTTAACGTTGTTAATGTAGACGTGATGTTTGTTAACCGGAAAGTAGACTCCACGTTAACTTTATGAGCGCTTTTACGTGGACATTAGCGCTAATCAAACATTGTAAAATAAAAAGTAGTGGTTGGTATCACTTGACCTTATGTTAAGCCCTAACGAATAGAATAACGTGACATTGTTAGATTGGGCTAAGTCTGGATCATTTTAATTCATTGTATATAAGGGTAATCTATTTATATTATTGTAAGCCTCGTGAAGTAATTTTTTCAGTGCCAGCCTGTTAAGAAATCTCAACTGTTGGATATCACTTTAATAAAGGAAAATTAAACTGATATATTACTACCACCAACCATGTGTTTTGTCATTTTACAGTCACTTTGTCTTGTCGATATGGATTCTTGCGTTTTCTATTATCAGCTTTACTTTTATTATCATGAAACATAATCTCTTTTCCTTGATTTTTCTCCTCATCAATTTGTTGATTTTTAGATCTTGTTGATCCACTGCTCCATTCCAATCTTCCTTCTACGACATCATTCAGAAAGCCATTTCTTCAAATAATGCGTGACCCAGAAAGCCAGTTTTTCTTTCTTCGTAAAATCACCAGAACCGTGCTTTTAATTGTATTAGTTATTCATAGAAATCAGTAACCCAACCTATCCACCTTATCATTACTATTCACCTCCATCGCCCCAACTCAAATCTTTCAAAATAATATTTTCTTTTTTTATTCTCATTGTCCCTGAATAATATCCATAAAGATCAGTAGTTCTATATGATGTAACAATTCTCCAGTCTGTTTCACATCTCTGGGTGAAGCAAGTGAACTTGTCCAGATCATTTTACTTTCTAAAACAGCCTGTCTCCCGTGTACACTGCACATATTCTGCAATTCAAATTCATAAATATTCGAAATGTTACACATTCTTTTGCCGTTTATCTCCCATCACAACGCTGTGCGATTTTTCTAGTCAAGGTAGCAAGTACACATTTATTCCTTAATGCTTAGGACTTTCCAATATTATCCTTAGCACTCCGTTGGTATCTCAGGCTTATTTTTTCTCCCTGAAACTGAATTGGAAATAGACAACTATTCCATTATCTTATTTTCTAGTTGCAAAGTGGTTTTTCTTTCCACTACTTATGTCACGTGTTATATCAAACTATTGGAACTGAGGTAGTGCAACCATTGTAACCTCTAAGAAATTCATGCCATTCTTCTGAGATGTTTAGCTTGTTTACTTGTAGATCAGCGTATAACCCGAACGGGTAGTAAGACGCGGTGCTAAATATTATTATTATTACTTGTAAATTGATAACCTTAATTCTCGTAGTCTTTCTTCTTACCGTTTACTTTAAGGCCTTTTATACTTCACTCTTAAGCATTTTATAGACACACACAAAATAATGACACAAATCAAAATAACCCATGATCACTGAACACATTTTTAATAATCGTCCTATAAGTTCTAGCAATGGAAAGGGGGATAAACTAGTATTAAATAATAAAGTCTGAATCGAACTCAAATATTTTACACGTGTGGAATGGAACAATTATTCACTAAACTAATTGTATCTTAAATTTTTAATTTAACATCACTTTTAACGTAAAATTGTTTTGTAAAATATATAAAAAAATATTTAGATTTAGATTAAAATTAACTAGCAAACCATTCGCAAATGGAACAATACTTAGATAAAAATGTAATTTTTAAATTTTATTTGATAATGGCTTTGTCTAAATTAAAAAAATAATCCAATAGAATTCCGTGTGAACGGGTGTTTTGAATATTTCATTTCAAGGCCATATTTTAAGTCTTAAGATCTGTTATGACATAATTATGTTTCCTAGTCAATGCCGTTTAGTTGCCACGGAGCAGTGGCTATTTGTGCATCAAGCGTTTGCAGTAAAAGCATTTTACAAAAAAAATAATTGCTATGAAGGTGTGCCACGAAAATTTCGGCGTCATGACCTGGTTCCGTCCTCTCACGCTGTAAAGATATTGGTTTCATACTTTGAAACAATAGGTTCAGTATTGAGAAAAGATCATCCCTGACCAAGAAATAATGTTGGAACGCCAGAAACTGTTGAAGCAGTCAGAGCTTCGTTCTTGCGGAGTCCACAGCGTTATGCACCGCAAAATGAAGTTTCATTAGGTTTGTCTCGTCGCACTTTGGCCAGAATATTGTACTCACATTTCAAGTTACATCCGTACAAGATTCAGATATTCCAGGAATTTAAAGCCTGTGATTTAAATAGGAAAGTTGTTTTTGATTAAACAATTTTTAGCAAAATGCAAGGAAAACTAAAATTTCCTGGAAAACTTTGGATGTCTGATAAAGCCCGAGTTCATATAAATGGCTATGCTAACAAACAGAGTTATTGGTAATGGGCTGTGGAGAATCCTCCCCGTTTACACCAGTGAACTCTACACAGTGAAAATGTGCCAGTGTGGTGTACGGTGTTATCGAAAGAAATAATCGGGTCGTATTTTTTGAGGATGACAATGACCACGCGGTGACTGTAACTTCAGGACGGTATGTCAACATGGATCTAACGATTATTAGCAATGAACTAGAGAACTATCCAGGGATTTGAGTCCACGTGGTTTAACCAGGACAGAACTACAGCTCATACTGCAAGAATCTCAATCGTAGCTTTATGAGGGCTTTTTGGAAACCATTTCATGACCAGGAATGGCGATATCATTTGGCTTGCGAGATCACCAAATCTATCGGTGTGAGATTTCTTTTTATGGGAATTTTTAAAGTTAGAGTGGTTGCTCATCGTCCTCAAAGCATTAATGAACTGAAAGCTAGGCTTCATTAAGTGATTGAAGCGATCTCCATCGAAATTTTGTTGCGAGTTTCGACGAACCTGCGTCCACGAATGAAGGAATGCATGAGAAGGGAATGTGGCCATTTCAAGGAGGTTATCTTTAGGAAATGATTTTGATGTAAAGTAAGTGATAAATTGCATAGTTGTAGCATTTAGATAGCCATATTTTTAGAAAATTAATTTTTTTTAAAGTAGTATTACACAATTATCAATATCGCCTGTTCCCATGTGCCACCCTGTACAAGGAAGGATACTTAGATTATTTTTTTTTAAATATTTAAAAATGAAACATTTATAATATTTACAGTACATGAGGAATTTATATATACACGGTGATTGAGAAAACCTCATTGTAGACCAAATTATTTGTTACAATTTAGGAGGTTAAGGCAAATACATGCTAACCCTCATTTGAGGTTAAGATGAGCTATCAGTGATTTCTGGGTGCACCACTTGAACCGCAAGATGTTTTATAGTCAGTAAAGAAAATGAGGATAAATAATATGCATGAGTATTTTATTTATTTTTTATCTAACATTTAGGAATCTATAGACGTTTAAATAATGAAAATATACAATCTAAATCAATTAGAGTTATCTTGTTTTTGGCCTGACCCCCTCATTATTAGACCCCATATTCCCAGCGGTTCCTGAGATGCATCTGGGGAGTGAGGGGGCTGGAGGTGGTTGGAGGGCAGTTTTGTTGTCAGGGTTGTATTGGGTATCTCCCTCCCGAAGATGAGCCAAAGTACCAGCTGTTCCAAAATTCGTATGTGTGTCTGGAGAGGTGTGGTATTGAAATTTTGGACTTATGGTAAAACAAAAATTATAACGTTTGTACATCTTCAGGCTAACACATTTATATCAAAATCCCCATTTGTCAATTTAACCAATAAAATAGTTCAACATTAGATCTAACAAGAATATACACTTTTGTAGCGATAGATAATGAATTGACACGTTTTTATGACTAAAATTATTAAACAGTTTTATATTATAAATACAATTTAAGCAATTTTTCTATACAAAAGATACAATACCATAAGCTTTCCAAGTTTAGGCTTGTATTTCATCGATTGTAATCATTGGAAATGTAAAATTAAACTTTATAGTTGTAATGTTTCTTAAATTGAAACCTCTTCTTGTGACTGTTTTGTAAACATATAACCAACAGTAATAATAACAATAATACTGAAATATATAAATAATAATAACTGTCTCAGATTTATATTGTGAGTTTGAACAGTATTTATTTCTTTTGTAACACGCAACGTTGACATTGTCCAGAGATCATTTAGATATTATATTTGAGGAAATACCAACAGTGGTGATCATATAGACTAAAGCTTTAGAATCTTAATGTTCTTCTTCGCAGTTTATCGGAAGTTTAAGGGAAATTTTTTGTTTGTCTTAAAGATAAATGCTTATAAACATCTGATTTTAACTGTGATTGCTCTAAACTCCAACCATGCTAATTATTATATTATTAAAAATGTATGTCCGTTTCCCTTGGATGGCTTTTTGTAAATATTGTTTTAGACTATGAAATGGTGGATCGAAAAGAATGAGTTTAAAAGAAAAAATGCACTTACAGTTACCTTAGAGTAAAATATAAATTCTGGTTTATATTTTAGTTAAATTAATATTCATATATTACATTTTAGATCAAATTAAAATTAAATATTCTTAAAAAAGTAGAAGTTTCCTTTCTAATTTTAAACAATCAAAGAAAGGAAGACATTTATAAAAAAAATTAAAGTAAGATAAACACACACAAAAAATAATGAAAGACAGTGTCTGGAGTTTTCAATTCAGTGCACACAGAATCGCACATAGAAAGTTTAATAAGTAGGGTGTAACGCTTATAAGGACCCACCCCCACATCTTTTTAAGACCCCACTCTCCCCTTTATCCCTATTTTAATCTTCACAAGTAGCTTTTTCTGTTAGTGAAAAAAGAAAAAAAAGCAAGACGGTCTCGGCGCATCTAGCAATTTCCTCTCTCTCCACCACTCCCCTCTTCCTTACCAAGAAACGGTTTCTACCATCTTCTTTAAAAAGTGTCTCACCCTCTCTCCCCCTTTTTACTTTTCCATTTTCCCCCAATGACTCCCCCCCTTACGGAGCAATAATCCAAGAATATTCCAATTTGCCGCTCGCTAATTAGTCCAAATTGACACTTGATCTCCTTAGCGGGTCTTGTGGTAATCAGCACTCAACAAGAGTTTGACGAAACGGCCCTTTGGGACGGAGGAAGGGGTGGTTTGGTTAACAAGAAGAAGAAAAACAGAGGCTTTCAACACATGTTTCCTGAAATACATTATTAAATTACATGTAAATAATAAAATATGAAGGAAACTTAGTTATATAAATAGTTTGATATAATAGACCACTGGGGAGGTTTATGTTTTTATCTCAACGTTATAAAGGCAAACGTGAAGTAAAATTTTACAAAAATTCTCATTTTATTTTTGATAGTCTTTGGTTTTGGTGTTCATTCCTTTTTCTATCCAAAATCGAAAATGTTCTTCTCACTAAGATGTATTACTATTATTATTATTATTATTATCTCCACATCTTACTACCCGTTCGGGTTATACGCACTTACGCTAATGTGTAATGTTAGGGTGATTGTGAGATGAAATGTAAGACCTACAGTTTAACGTGGAATCCGAACCACGGTGGAGGCCTGGCATTCCTCACATTCACAAGCTGTAATTAATACACGTCTTGTCAGAGGTGAAGGAAGGGTTTACCGAGACGTAGTCTAGGAAATGATCAACGCAGTTGTTGTTACTAGTTTTATAAATTTCTACAGTCTGCACCTCTTTCCCATCAGAGTTTCTAATTTAAATAAATGTTTGAATATCTGGTGTTTGTTGGCTCTGTAAATAAAAAACTGCCCATTTCTCTAACCTCTATTTTAAAAATAAACTAGCCAACTGCTCGGAAACTAATAAGTTTGTAAAAATTATTATCAGATTAATTTTTCTTCTTTAGTAGTACTACAACTTTGAAACGATTAATTATTCCATACCTGAAATAATAGTGAAGATATTAAAAATTTCATATATACACAGATATTATAAATATGTTTCCAAATTAAGTAGATTTCCCGAGAAATCAAGATAGGGCAGTTTGTTTGTTTGAATATGCCTGTATAATAATTTTCATTAAAATAGTTGAAGTCATTCTCTAGGATTTTATGTAGAGATCAAAGTCTATTATTATTATTATTATTATTATTATTAATATTAGCACTGCGTTTTACTACCCATTCGGGTTATACGCACTTACGCTAATGTGTAATGGTAGGGTGATTGTGAGATAAAATGGAGGACCTACAGTTTAACAAATCCGAACCACGGTGGAGGCCTGGCATTCCTCACATTCACAAGCTGTAATTAATACACGTCTTGTCAGAGGTGAAGGAAGGGTTTACCGAGACGTAGTCTAGGAAATGATCAACGCAGTTGTTGTTACTAGTTTTATAAATTTCTACAGTCTGCACCTCTTTCCCATCAGAGTTTCTAATTTAAATAAATGTTTGAATATCTGGTGTTTGTTGGCTCTGTAAATAAAAAACTGCCCATTTCTCTAACCTCTATTTTAAAAATAAACTAGCCAACTGCTCGGAAACTAATAAGTTTGTAAAAATTATTATCAGATTAATTTTTCTTCTTTAGTAGTACTACAACTTTGAAACGATTAATTATTCCATACCTGAAATAATAGTGAAGATATTAAAAATTTCATATATACACAGATATTATAAATATGTTTCCAAATTAAGTAGATTTCCCGAGAAATCAAGATAGGGCAGTTTGTTTGTTTGAATATGCCTGTATAATAATTTTCATTAAAATAGTTGAAGTCATTCTCTAGGATTTTATGTAGAGATCAAAGTCTATTATTATTATTATTATTATTATTATTAATATTAGCACTGCGTTTTACTACCCATTCGGGTTATACGCACTTACGCTAATGTGTAATGGTAGGGTGATTGTGAGATAAAATGGAGGACCTACAGTTTAACGTGCAATCCGAACCACGATGGAGACCTGGCATTCCCCACATTCACAAGATGTTGTTTTAGAGGTGAAGGAAGGGTTTGGTAGTCAGATAAATCTGTGCCAGGACCGAGGATTGAACCCCGACCGCCAGCACAGATCAATGTTTTTAATAATATAATTTGTAAAACCTCTTGAAAACCTTAGATACCAGGTTTCATCCTGACCGGTAAAATGGTTTCTAGCTTAGGCAGAAGAAAAGACAGACAGATGGTGTTATGAAAACCAATTTTCTTTGGATCATCAGGTTATGAGACTCAATAAAACAAATAAAAAAGAAATGAGACTTCTCAAAAAATTAAGAATAAAATTAGATTTACTAATTAAATTAAATTATGTAATTTAAAAAAATTCAACTTGATTGAAAGAGGTTTTCAAACATGGATTTACACGAGACTTAATTATATATTGTCCCATGAAAAAAGTCCCATTTAAAAAATCTGAATCTCCTTTTTTATCTATGAGATCCAAGTGTTGATTAATAATCTTTTAAAACATGGTGACCCTTAGTGCTTAACTTTATGACCCTTTCAACATTTTATCAATTAGATCTCAATTTGTTTAACTAAATTATCAAGTGGGTTTATAAGAATGAGGAAATAATCAGATGCCGATTTTGTTTGTATTTTGGTACGTGTACATATTCAGTTAAGTGGTAAATGTTTTGTTTATGAACTGACTATTAGATTTGTTATAAAATTTTAATGGTATATATTACTAATACACATTTTAATCACTCTAAAATTATCAAATTCAAAATTTTAAAAATAATTCAAAATTTATATATATATTTATAACTACTAAATTTCACACACACTCGCTCTCTCCCCCACCCACTTGAACTCTCTCTACCTCACACACATAAACACACTTTTATACACACTTAATCTCTCTCACCCACACTCCCTCTCACAAACTTTCTTTCTTTAATACATTTGTGTCTCTCTAACATATTCTAGTTCTCTATCACACGCAAACACATTCTTTCTCTCACAATCTTTCCCACACACATTCTCTCTAGCACAGTGTTTTTCTTTCCCACAATCTCTCTTACACACACTCTCTCTCTCACATACTATCTTTATCACATATTATTTCTCTCACATTCTCTCTCCCAAACATTCTCTCTATCACAGTATCTTTCTTTCTTACAATCTTTCTACTAACCTCCCCCCCCACTCCCCCCCCCACACACACACACATACACACTCCCTCACATACTATCTTTATCACATATTATTTCTCTCACATTCTCTCTCTCAAACATTCTCTATATTACAGTATCTTTCTTTCTTACAATCTTTCTACTAACCCCCCCCCTCACACACACACACATACACACTCCCTCACATACTATCTTTATCACACATTCTCTTTCTCACACTCTGTTGTTCTCACAAACTTTCTTTATCACCTACACTCTAAATATGAGAATGTTTGTAGGAAAGTGACGTACCATTTGTTTACCTTTTGAATTGGTACTGATTAGAATCGTATGATGTAGGCCATAGTGGTATTCAAGTGGTTTAAGGTGTAGAGCTCGCATAATAGGATAAGACATCTAGAATCGGTCAAATGCACAAGAAGAAGTTTTCACTAGAGTATTTACACTAGAGTTTTCCCAACCTCTCTACATGCTGATATTGATTCATATTATCTATGATATTCTTCCAACCACAAACATATAGATTAAGTCATTGCGAGTCTAAAATGATTGGCAATCGTACTCAAACTGAGGTTATATTTTCTAGTTTCCTGGTGATTATAAGGTTTGAGTAGTTATTCAAAATGGGTGTAATAAGGGTGCTTTTTCTTAAATAGATTCCCCCGTCACTCCAAGTCCATGTGGATACATATCTATTAAGGTTAAACCTTCTCACTCCTAATCTATTGTTATAGTAAATTGTGAATGGTCAAAATGGGTAGCAAGATTTTTTTTAAAGTCGCTTAGTAATGGGTTTTTATGCAACTGAAAGAGACAATATGGCAAAAGATTGTTATTATTATTAGTAGTAGTAGCACCGCGTCTTACTACCCGTTCGGGTTATACGCACTTACGCTAATGTGTAATGGTAGAGTGATTGTGAGATGGAATGAAGGACACAGTTTAACGTGGAATCCGAACCACGGTGGAGGCCTGGCATTCCCCACATTCCCAAGATGTCTTGTCAGAGGTGAAGGAAGGGATTGGTAATCAGATAAATCTGTGCCGTGACCGAGGATTGAACCCCGGCCGCCAGCACAGAAGTCTGACATCTTACCCCTAGACCACCAGGTCACCGACAGATTGTTAGTCGAATGAATAAAAGAAAATAAATTTGGTCATTTGTGAAAAATATTGGGTATTTGATTAATCACTTATTTATAAAACCATCATTATTAATTGTTTTGTCCAATAGAAATGTTTATATTATAGTAGATTGGTTATTTAAAGTGTTAGTCTTAGGAGAACATGACAGCTAGGAAACTCTTACAAATTTATTCAATTTATTACAATGGTTTGTTCCTAGTATTTTTTATTTGTCATCTGGATAAAATAATTTAACCCAGGACCTTTGATTAATTGGTCTAACGTTCTACCACTGAGAAAACAGAGATTAGTCGTGTTATCAGTCATTCTTAACCCATAGTTTGCTTATATTATACATTGTTCATTTGAGATTCGAGAAACTTAAATCATATACAGCTGAATTAATAGGTAGAAACAATAGTAAAACCACCCACACACACACACATATATATATATATATAATTCTTTAAAAACTACCCTTCATTGCACCCAGCTGAGATCCAAACCTCAAAAATACTATCACAGGGAATTAATTATATCGGTGACCTGGCGGTCTAGGGGTAAGGTGTCAGACTTCTGTGCTGGCGGCCAGGGTTCAATCCTCGGTCCCGGCAGAGATTTATCTGATTGCCAAACCCTTCCTTAACCTCTGACAAGACATCTTGTGAACGTGGTTCGGATTCCACGTTAAACGGTAGGTCCTCCATTTCATCTCACAACCACCCTACCATTACACATTAGCGTAAGTGCGTATAAACCCGAACGGGTAGTAAACGCGGTATTAATAATAATAATAATAATTATTATTATATCAGGTCATAAACCGCTTGTTGCTTGATATCCCTGGTGCAGGTAGTAATATTAATAATTATTATACATTGTTAAAGGGTGTATTATGGTGGATGCTGTTATTAAAATAGTTATTTAAATCCTTATAGATAAAAAAGCACTTAAAATATTAGTCACGTCAAAAAACAAAAATGTAACTAAGGCGATTTTTCAATGAAAGACCAGTCCACATCTCCATTCTCTTCCGTCAGCGGCTTTCACACACCGGAAATATACACGTATGATACAATCGGAAATTCCGTTGAATTGCGGAATTGGATTTCCTCGGTTGCACACATCTGTGAGCTGTACCAGTACATACACGTGACATCAGTAGGAAAGACGTCTAGACCCAATAGACTCACACCCTTTCCAATACGTCGGTACCCCGTACCCCAATATATTTATATAGGAAGATGTCTGGAATTTCATTCTCAATCAAACCTTTTTTGCAAAAACGGGAGTCACTTAGGGCGTGATATATAGGATTAGGCACCTGGCTAACCCTACGATTCATACACATATTTACATCTATTAGGTGACCTGGTGGTCTAGGGGGTAAGGTGTCAGACTTCTGTGCTGGTGGCCGGGGTTCAATCCTCGGTCCCGGCACAGATTTATCTGATTACCAAACCCTTCCTTCACCTCTGACAAGATATCTTGTGAATGTGGGGAATGCCAGGCCTCCACCGTAGTTCGGATTCCACGTTAAACTGTAGGTCCTCCATTTCATCTCACAATCACTCTACCATTACACATTAGCGTAAGTGTGTATAACCCGAACGGGTAGTAAGACGCGGTGCTAATAATAATAATAATAATACATATATTAGGGTGGGGCTCAAGAAGTTACACGTTTCTAGGATATGTACCAAATTATCGTGAAGGGAGAGAGTGAAGGAATGTAAATAAAATAACCTTAGTACACCCAGCAGAGATTCAAAAGTACGTCATAGACAAACCAGACTATATGAAACTTTAATTTAGTCCACATAGCTAGTGATGCGGGGATATTCTTTAATAATGTTGGTTGTTATAACTTTTTTTGATACTGAGATTTATGTAAACAATTAAAATATATATTTATTTTAATCACTGTTATTCACTGTATGAGCTCCATTTACGTGTTTTAACAATAACTATTTAACTATAATACTGTTTTATTTTGTAATTTATCTTACACGTTGTCGTAGTGCTTTGAATGTTTCAGCTTTGAGGTGTTATAGGTCTCGTGACTGTTGCTCAACATTATAATGAAGGAATCGTGCCCGTGGTGTAGTGGTCTATTCACCTTGCTACGAGACTAGAGGTTCCGGGTTCTATTTCCTACTGTAACTTTGGATTTTTTTTTACCCCTAAGGGGAATAATCCCAACAGTCACCAGAGTATGGTTAATAAGGCTTGATTAAGGTTAAGACTCACTCCGGCTCTGCAACATCATAATAACTATCATCACATCATCTCAATGCGGGTACGAGTGTAGACAACATCCTAAAGTGTACCCCGGGCATCGTTCTGTGTCAGCAGAGTGGCAAAGAGTCTATACACAAGCCGACCAACCCTGAACGTCACAGCCTCATCTGGTAAAAATATATATATAAAATAAGTGATACGGAACTCCGCACGGACATTATCGCTCTATTGTTTAAAAAATTGAAATATTTACTAAAAATTTATACTACAATATTCATTAGCAAACCCGAGAAAAAATTGCGCTATAATTACGTAAAACATTTTGACTCCTGGTTTTAAATTCTATATATTTATTTTTAAATAATTAACGTCTTCATTTGTAAAGTTGTACCAATAAAAATATCGATATAACGTCCCCAAGGGTCAAAATTTCGTATTAAAATATCGACTTCCAGTTTAAAATTTTCGACATTTCACTAGGGTTTGATATCTTATGATTATTGCATTGATATTAAATTACTCATTTATAAACATTGACTGATAATATAGTTAAATATTGACTATTAAATCTAAAGTGACAGAGATAGATCATTATGGTACAAATATATCCCCCAAGAGGTTGAAAGAATAAGAACATACCATGTTGAGATACTTGCTTATTTATTACTCTATGATATTAATGAATTATTGCGTTATAACTTAAGTAGTTTCTTTTCACAACAAAAGCTCACAAAATTGTATTAATATATTTGCCAATATCTCAGATACCGTTGGTTTGATAAAAATATATTTCATATAAATTTTTTTTTAATAGTACTACAATTTTGCAATGATAAATTATTGAGTATCTCTTATAGTTGTGTAGATACGGAAATGTCCTCTTCTGTAAGGTACCCTAAAATTCATTTTCGGGGTAAAATTAAAATAGACAGTTTATACATAATCTTAATCAATGCAAAGATACGAATTTGAATCAAAATCGTCAGAATCAATTTTTTTTTCGCCTTTTACTATACTAGTATTAATTTTAGTGTTAAAAAGATACACAAACAGACGACATTACAAAAAACACTTTTCAGGTTTCGAGGGGGTCTTGAGACGTTGACATTCATAAACGTTTCAGGATAATTTTTTTTTACGATTGCAATAATCTTATCTTAAGAGTTCGAAAAGTTAAGTATATATATATATATATATATATATATTTGAATATAGCCTTAAAGTCATTAGTTTAATAAAAATATTTTTCAAATAAAATATTTGTATTATAAATATATCTATATATTTGCAACTATAAGTAATTTGTTACCCCAAGTAATTTCAGAGATATGATGAAAAATGAGATCTTAGGTTTCTGACCGGAGACCTTAAATCATTTTTCCGAAATATTGAGAGTAGCCATTTTGTTTGGAATATTTATAAATGATTTAAATAGAGATTTATCAAAATCCTTAGCGCCAAATTTGAGAAAATAGATTTTTTCTCTTTTTGCCTTTCAGAAAACTACCCTTAATTTTTAGGTTGAATATCCAATTCCCGAAACCCCTCGAGGCAAACCTATAAAAACCATGGATATTAAGCTTAACCCCGATCGGTAAAATAGCTTAGGCTCTAGTTGGAGGTACAGACAGACGGAAATTCAAAAAGCACATTTTTGAATTCGGTGGAGGGGGGGGGGGGATGTTCAGGAAACGTTGAGATTCATCAAAATCTAGTGTTCGATTATTTTGACGATCATAATACTTTATTTACCTAAGATAGTGAGGAAGTAAATGTAACTATATATATAAAAAAAAGGAAGTGTATATTGAAAGTATTGAATTTTATATAAATTTAAGCACTGATTTGCTTAAAGATTTTATTTATTTACTGTTATAGTAAATATAGCTATTTAATTAAGTGTCTGTTCAAATATTCACAAAATGGACATTTTTATGTAGTCTTTCTTTCTATCTCTATTCCTACCAAATTCCATTCCAGAAAAGTCTGGTACCATTTTAGGCTTGTTTGTTGCCTCATGCCACTCACTACTACTTCAAACTATGAATAAGAGGACCTCCCACCCCCTCTCACAAATAACAATTCTCAAGAGACTCCCAACATTTTCTTCCCCCCTCTGACACCGAAACTCCCCTTGTCCCAAACAGTTATGCTAAGAGAACTCCAACTATCCTACTTCTCAAAACAGTCCTATTGAAAAATCATATTGTTGAGTAAATCGTATGCTTTAGTGCACGTGAAATGGACCATATATACCCCCATCCACCCTCTCTTTTCCTTCTTTTCCCCCAACGAATGTTATCCTAAAACTTAGATAAACTCTAGGACAAGCGCGCGCGGTTTTCCCTTTCTTGATATGCTAAGGGAAGATATTTTTTACAGTTCAACGGCCAGACCAAATTTCCTTTCCACTTTTTTTTTGTTCGAAAGAGAAAAAAAAACGAAGGGAGGTTAAGGGTATACCGAAAAGATTGGCGGTGGGTATCTTCAAGAGTAGGAAGACAAGGAGATCTGCATAGGCAGTCAGTGTACCAGGCAAGAACGTTGTGAAAGGCAATCGAGTGAAGTAATTTATTACACTAGTGAAAAAATAAAAAAAATCGACAGAGAGAATTCTTTCTTGAACAATCTTCAAAAAAACTAACGGGTACTCTTTAGAAGAAGAAAAAAAGCATAGCAAAGGATGAAGAGGAAGAAAACTAAGTGGAAGTAACATGGTTTGATCACGAGAGAGTAAGGGGACTGCGAGAGGTCAAACGAGGCTATCCATCTTGTTAGTAAGAATAGAAGGTCATTGAATGGTTCGAAATAAGCCTGTCGTTGTGTTACAAGTGTAATTTGCAAATTTGAAATTCATTGGTTTTTATTATTATTAGTAGTAGTAGTATTCTGTTCTCGACTTATTAATAACTTTTGGTTCATTTGTATTCCAACCCTTTTAGACTATCAATTATAACGATACAATTTTAGAGTAAACCACACATATTTGTGGAAAGTAAAAAGAGGCAAACCAGTTTTGAAAGAATCACTTAGCTACACCTACCTATAGTTAAAATCTGATCTCACTGTCACCGACAAACTAGATAGAATTACACTGACGCCTTTATTCTTACGACAACTAAAGCGTGTTTCCACAATGTACACTTATTAATAAGCTTATATATATGTAATTGTCCTTAAGAAGGTGTTTTACAAAATCCCGGAATTTAATAATTTCTTAGTAGGTTTTTTTACACTTTGTATGGATGAAAATGGTTGTAATATTTATGTTGCTAACTATGGTAAATCAATCATATTATTTCTAAAAAAAAATTGCTGCAACTTTCGATATGGATTAAAAAAAAAGGTTAATTTAACAATCGGGTCCTATTTTTCGGTAAATTAAACGGGATATTAACGTTATTTAAAGAAAATACTGTGTTACTTTTGTCTGAGGTATCTAACATGTAATTTCGAAAATGACTGATAATTTCATCACCTTACTTATAAACTAATTTATATCTAAAACAAACACAACATCTAAGAGGTGACCTGGTGGTCTAGGGGAAAGGTGTCAGATTTCTTTGCTGGCGGCTGGGGTTCAATCCTCAGTCCCAGCACAGATTTATCTGATTACCAAACCCTTCCTTCACCTCTGACAAGATATCTTGTGAATGTGGGGAATGCCAGGCCTCCAACCGTGGTTCGGATTCCACGTTAAACTGTAGGTCCTCCATTTCATCTCACAATCACCCTATCATTTCACATTGGCGTAAGTGCGTATAACCCGAACGGGTAGTAAGACGCGGTGATAATAATAATAATAATAATAATAATAACATCTAACACCCCAGTCATTAATTCATAGGCATGACGGAACAAATACAACAATTATTTACCTAATGAAACGTTTGTTGGCCATGCTTTTGAATCAAACCGGAAAGATGGCATGTAAATTTTAAATTAGTGCTTCCATTAGAAACTAATATCAATTGTTCTTAAAATTTGAACTATTTTGAAATTAGATGCTCTACAAACTAATTTTTTTAATGATTGTATTCTATTTTTTACGCTACTAAATTGTACGTACAGTTAAACAAAGGTTTAGGAAAAAAAAAATAGTTTAATTCGCTTAGTGGTTCACATAAAAAAAAACATGTAGTCTACATTGTTAAGCTAACAACAAGCCTATGTTTACAGTATACTCTAGTGAGCTAGTGGGGGCACTCCAATTCTAGAATAACAACACACAAAAACATCCTCTACAAGGGAAAATAACATTACAAAAACCCTCCAATTCTACTAATTGAACCAAACTGAATTAAACACCTACGTCACAAAAACACACACAATCGACATTGATCATTACAAAGTGCGGTGTTTATTTTTCAGACACCTAACAACTTCACCCATCCTTCCTTAAACGCATAGCAAAAAAAAAAAAAAATATTAGGACTCTTTTCGACATGCTAAGAAGTTTATGTCACAACACTCTTGAGTATAAAACACTCCCCTATTCACCGAAAAAAAAAATAATATGGATAAGGTGGGGAAGGGTGTTATAAGAAGAAACCTATTAATCACTCAAGTTTTTGTGACAAGAAAGAGATGGTTAAGAACCCGCACAGTCTAAGCCAGCTAAACACCCTCATTTCCCCGCCTAACCCCATTCAATGAATCCAACCTCATACAGCAAACTTCTTAAAACCCTTCCCTCCCTGTTACATAATTGAAACATTGCTGGTTCTTCGAGGGGCTACTTGTAGGAGACCTTAAGAGGAACAACCTTACTAAGTTTACTTCCCACTCCTTATTTTTTTACTCAAGCCTTGATTTTTGATTCTTCTTTTACGTCTTTTGTTTTCATACTTCAACGCCAATAACGATACTTGACTAAAACTCGTTAAAATTGTTACCATTATTTAAGATTTATTGTTTCTGAAACTTAAATACGGTGTTTCTTTTAGTGTTTATAATAAGTGTCCAAATAATAGATGTAAAAACAAGAGAACAAATAATTAATGAGACTTATAATGATTATGAAACCATGTTTAAAAATGTTAAAAAATTAAATTCTTATGGACAGAAGTTTTGAAACTGTAGGGAATGAAAACAATTATATGTCAATGTACTTCTGTAATAATTGTGTTCAATACTAGCTGGTGAACCCACTTTTTGAACTGGGAATCTATTAAGTATCTTTGGTATTTTTAGTATATAAAATTAATCACAGGAAACGATAACCAAATGGTGACCTGGTGGTCCAGGGGTAAGGTGTCAGACTTCTATGCTGGTGGCCGGGGTTCAATCCCCAGTCCCGGCAAAGATTTATCTGATTACCAAACCCTTCCTTCACCTCTGACAAGATGTGTATTAATCACAACTTGTGAATGTGGGGAATGCCAGGCCTCCACCGTGGTTCGGATTCCACGTTAAACTGTAGGTCCTCCATTTCATCTCACAATCACCCTCCTATTACACATTAGCGTAAGTGCATATAACCCGAACGGGTAGTAAGACGCGGTGTTAATAATAATAATAATAATGATAACCAAATATTAAATTATGTTTAAATTTTAATCACTTAATGGTTTATATTAAGATAAGGCGCGAAAAAATATTGACAAGAAAATAATGTCCAAATAGAGCCATAAATTGTACACACTTTAAAAGCTGATATATATTTTTTTAATATTAAGCTTTAATTTAATTTTTAATACACAATATTTTGAACTTGTGCCTGTTGATGCTAGATAAAATGAAATAAGAGTGTCAGATTACAAGTTGTTAATGGGGTGTAATTAAATTAATTGAAAATTATTTAATCATTTTTACCGCAATTACCCTGTTTACCGTTCACCCCTTTTAACTTTCTTACCTATTTTACGTTTTTGGCACTTTCTGAACACTTTTATCTTTTTAACAGATATTCACATTAAATTACTCGTAATATATTTTTTGCACCTTTTTACTCAATTTATCCTCTTCACTCTTTTTATACTATTTACCATTTTACCCTTTTTTGACCCTTTTGCCGCTTTTTAGTTTTTCCACATTTTTATTAATTTACTTTTTTAGATCTAAACCAATTTTATTTTTACAAGATTGCACTTATTACCATTTTTATCATTATTTACATTTTTACAACTTTTCTCTATCGTGCCCTTATTTGTTCTCTTTAGACATTTTTGCCCTTTTGGTCTTATAGTCCTTTTTGAGAAAATTTACTTTATATAATTTTTTCCATTTTTGACCTATTTACTCTTAATTGCACTTTTAACACCTATTAACATTAACTACCTGGCTAAGCCCAAGGGAAATATTTTTAGGGTAAAAGGATTTAAATTGTATAGAAAATTTTGTAAATGCACAAAAAGGGTATTGTGAGTAGACAGAGTAAAAAGTAGAGTTCCAGTGATTTTTTTTAAAAACGGGCTAAAAATGGTAGGTTAAAATTAAAAAAGTTTAAGAAAAAGGTTTATAATAAAAGTGTTAATTTAGTCAACATTTTAAAATTCTGCTTTCCATGTTCACATGTTAGTATACAAGGTATAATACAACCCGCATTCCACAACTGATTTAAATAAATTACTAAATACATCTCAAAGGGTTAAAACTTTTTTTTCAGTTTTTCAGTTTAAATAAATTAAATCAAAATCTTAAAACTCTGGTTTTTAGGTGTATATGTTTGTTCAAAATTGCTACAATTTTTTAAAATTTAAACTTATGCATGAGTTATGTACTATATGTATCGCACAACGCTCATAACAAAAGAGTCTTAATTTTACCATAGATAAAATAAGATAATGTACACTTCCTCTTTCCCAAAGCCCCTTTTAAAATTTTGAGATCAACCGATCTTTTGTTATTTGGAGATGCCTCTTAGCCTTCCTGCTTATTTTAAGTTCCAGACCACCGTTTTAAGTGGGTTTTCTATTAATTTTGAAAGTTTTTAGCCTCCACGATTTCACCAAATCTAACTATTAAACCTCAGATTAATTTCTTTAGAATCCTACCAAATTTCAAATTTCTGGCTCATATAGAAGTGGTTAATTTTCTCTGTACGCACAAAGACTTACTTGGAAAAACCCTAATAGGAAACACTCAAACATTCCCTCACCCCTATCCCTCCTTGTCTCTTGTCTGCCATGTATTATTTGGTCACAGTTTTCTGGACAAACTCGCTTATATACTACCCTCCTGCCTACAAAAATGTATCTTTAACTTTCTTATACATATAAATGATGAATAACTTATTCCCTTCGATGATGGGTGAGTTCCCTTTCTTCCACTTTTAATCTACAATCATATAATTATATAACATAATTATAGAGCTCAATATAATATAGTCTTTCACATAAAAGTTTTCCTTACTACACTCTTGTCTAATATTGAAACAAACACTAAGCTCAAAACAATATGTTATTTAGTTTAAGTACAGCTGATTATGGTCCACAATCTGGGAGAGAAGCAAGGGGAAAGAATATTTTTTTAAATTTAGTCTTTAGGCTATATACAGTCAGGACCATGTCTATGGAGGACGGTTAAATGGGGGCAATTGCCCCGGGCCTCACATTCCAAGGGTCACATTTCCCCCAAAAATTAATAAATAGATTACACTTGTTATTCTAAATTTTGCATCAAATAGTTAATAGATAATGAACAGTAATAAGTATTCGCTTGGTAATAGGATCCCATTCCATATTCCTGAGAACCCTAACGTTTTTGTAGTTTAAAATTAACGTTTTTCAAGTAATATGCTGCAGAACAATAGATTACGCCACCATTGTGCTACCACTGTCGGTCCACAGAAAACTATCGGTGCAAGTGTACAAAGAAGAATTTACTTTTGTTAACTTAATTAGATTGTTTGTTTGCATTTAATAAAGTACTGTTATTTAATAGGTTGATCAATACTTCATAAAACATGAAAGATTATTAATTGACATAAGTACCGACAACGTATCAATATATTAATGGTTTAGTGCTAAAACTGAAACAATACCGTACAAAACAGGGCCACAGATCTTTTTTCCCCAAACCTCACATTTTCTTAAAACGGCCCTGTATGCAGTATAACAATAGAATTCCAAACATGTTTGATCCAAGTAATAAATGCTTAATATGTATTTTTACAATATTTGCTTCATGTTTGGAATGATTACTTTATAGCTATGATACTACATAATGATTACTACTACACTTACACCATTTGTTTGAAATATATTGATATTATGTTCATTTAGAAGAGAAACTAATAGGCAAGAATTAGCTTAATAATATATTTAATATGGTAAACAGTCCTTTTAATAGTTCAATAAATTGGCATTTTTGTTTTAAATTTATTAATAACTCTTAAATTGACCCAAGAAATCAAATCCCCTTCCAAAAACCATTGACTCCACCAATTCTTATCTCAAACCCTGGTGTATTTACCTTAGAACTAAGTTGATAGAGCGCGCGAAAGAAGCGGGGGGGGGGGGAGATTTTTTTTTCTTGTTCCTTTTAACCAACTGGAGGTGAATAAAAAAGAGGGNTATGTTCTCTTCTGGCGGGATGGGGCCAACACACTGAGAATTTTATTGTTGCACTTAAAAGTGATGTATGAAAGTTGAGGATGAGGTTTGGGGTAGTAGACCTTAGTGAAAAGGGGTGGAGGGGGACTGGGGGTGTAAGCAACAAACGGCCGAGCTGGGCGGGTCAGAGTGGTTTTACACGGGAAGCCACTTTTCCCCCTTCCACTAAGAACATCCCCAACAGGCAGATCTCCCGTGGGTAGATCATGAGGAAGAACCGCTGTAGCATCATCGTGCAAAGCTTTACAACGGCGTTTTCTACGAAGAGTTAAAACTGGCCAAATGTCGTCGTTGTTTTCAGACGATCTTTCCGCTTACGAGACGGGATGAAAGTCCCTCATGAGTTTGTACCGGGAATTATGGTAGTACCCCGGTTACCGTAAGCATCCATCGCTATCCTCTTATCTCTCTCTGGCTTCACCTCACACACACCACAATCTATCAACGTGTGTAGCTCCTTCGGCTGGTTATAGTTTGTGGATATATCGAGTAAAGAAAGATTATGTTGATAATTTTTATAAGTAGTTTTTTTCAGATTTTGAAACCATTATGACTGTTAAATTTTATTTAAGTTTGTAATTTCCATCTGTTCAAGCTAAAATAAAAAAAAATTATGACGTGGGCCTGCAAACAAGAAATACCAACCTAGTGGCTACCTCTGTTAGTGATAGTAGTGGTAACATTTGAGGATAGAGGGTGTCATACGGTCAGAATAATAAACCCTTCTGGCCGTTAATATCAGTTTTCTGGAGAAGAGTCACCGATATTTCATTCAATTAGCTCCTCATTAGTTCTAACGAGGCTGAGTTGATCGCGTTTCAGACCCACTACTTCGCATAAAAATTTGGAAACACTGGGGATCAAACCTGGGACCTATTGATCTGTAGGTGACTTGGAGGTCTAGGAGTAAAGTGTCAGACTTCTGTGCTGGCAGCCAAGGTTCAATCCTCGGTCCCAGCACAAATTTATCCGATTACCAAACACTTCCTTCACCTCTGACAAGACATCTTGTGAATGTGGGGAATTCCAGGCCTCCACCGTGGTTAGGATTGCACGTTATACTGTAGGTCCTCCATTTCATCTCACAATCACCCTACTAATACACATTAGCGTAAGGGCGTGTAAACCGAACGGGTAGTAAGACGAGGTGCTAATAATAATAATAATATTGATCTGTTGCTAGAAACAATGTATATGGTGGCCCGATATCAAATTACACCATTCAATTCATAAAATATATTCATTCCAAGCTCATGTAAGAGTTAACTTTCATCTATCATTAGTTACCTTTCATCTATCATTAGTTACCTTTCATCTATCATTAGTTACCTTTCATCTCTCATGCATTTATGTCCTAGTGATTAACCAAAGTATGTAGATTTTTGGACTTTTCTTAGGTGGAAAATTACAACTTCTAAACTATGTTTACAAATTCATCCATATTTAGGGTTGTAGAAAAAAGGTTTTATTTATTTAAGTTAACACCAAGTTTGTGTATTAGTATTTTATAAATATTTAATATAAGTGCAATATTTGAAGGGAAATATTAAAACTAAATAGGTAGCTTCCAAAATGACATGGGAAAATATGTTATATGTGAGAAATAAAAACAAAATCGTTGGCATCATCTTGCAAGAAAGCTACAGCGAACCCGAGCATCCGTCGTATGTTGGTGAAGATAGGGCCAACATTGTCGTGAATAGTATGTCATGGTCAGCATAGCTATAACTTGGGCCATTAAAAATGGGAGCTAAATGGTATGTCGTTCTTAAACTGGGGTATACGTACTCAAAGTGGTATGTGAACGATATACAGGAGGTACACGACCATATTTCAATGGAAAATTGGCTAAATTACAAGCAAACGAGACGGGGCGGAGAACAAAAGTAGTGGGGAATTCTCGAGTCTACTAAATTAAATCTTTTTCTACGATTACCTGACATTTGTCATTTGGGGAAATTTCATCGTGGAGTTAAATTAAAATTCTAGTCATTAACAAGTAGTAAAGCCTGAAAAATAAGTTTGATATACCACTGTTGTGTAATATTTGGATCCTGAAACTGTACCGGTAGCACAGGATTCTTAAATGTTAAATTTGCACTACATTTAGTCACAAAATTTTGCACTAATCGCACTACATTTACGAGAAATTCAAGGCATTAATATCTGGTTGAGTCAGCTTAATGGGGGATTTTCCTTATATAATTCATACACATAGTTTTATCACCTCCTTCCAATTATAATGCTGCTGTATATCCTATAAAATACTCCTCTCTGTCCGTTTGGATTATGTCTTTAATAAAAAAAATGTGTGCTGTAAGCTATGTTATTAAACATGTATAACACCATTTTATTACAAATGGATATACCAATCAGATATAAACAGTTAGTATAAAAATGTTCACGTGTTCATGCATAAAGCCATTTGATCTTAAGCTGCCACGTTTGTTAGATATTATCAATATAAATAACATTACACCTTTAATATGGGAAAATATTATCAATGTTGACCGAAAAATAAGTTTTTAAATTATGCGTCAGAAGTCTCATTTTGTAATAAAATAAAAATATAGAAGACATAACATAGTGATTCACGTGTGTGTGTTACATATACCTTTCAGGAGGACTGCGGACGATAACACGCCATTAAATGGTAACGTTGGAATCTTGTTATATGTGACGCCAAATATTAACATCTACATATATTACGAGCGTATGTACCGAACGGGTAGAAAGATGTGGTGCTAAATAAATAAAAATAATATATAAATACCTACATTGAGGTACCCGACTACAATTTATATCTTACATCAAAGACACAATAATCAATAGGTAATATCCGGATGTGAGAGCAAAGTTGTCATTTTTCAAGTAGGCGCACACTTCGAAAGTTATAAGGGCTATACGGTTTGTCGAAAGTTATCTTAGGACAATATAGTGATGCCTCTACTAATCACATTTCTCCTACTGAGATCTCCCAAAGCTGTATCTATATCCACAAGTGAGGGTTTTATGACATTGTAATATAATGCCATAAAAGAGAGATAATTTTTCATTAAATTTAATGGAAAACTTTGCTTGTATATGTTGCACACTGCAATTTGGTCGTTTGAAAAATGAAAAGGTAATCTAAAGGTCACATTCGCTGTTCTTCCCCATCAAACAAATAGACGGCTATACCCTATGAAGTCAATTTAAAGGCAAAAAATATCTCAAACCTAATATTAAAAAAGTATAAATTAATTATAAAAGTATTTCTTTTACGTTCGGGAGCATATTAGAAGATCGGTTTTTATACTAGATCTTGAAAACGCTGTAATGTGTTCAATAGAGACTTTTTTATATTCAACTCAAAGTTTGTAATAGAAATGGCTCTAGCCGTTTTTCGTCTCTCTTAAATAGTCTATGTAGAATATACATCCTTACAAATTGTCGGGCAGAAGCAAGTCCTTCATAACCTTGTGCAAAAGATATCTTACAATTTAGATTAGTTCACTTTTGCCTGCCTTATAAACATCTTCATTGTATACCGATTGCTCTGTTCCGATTATGGCTTCAATATATTTCGGTATGCTTTTTATATGGTTGAGACAAAATACGAGAGGATCTGTTACGTGAAAAATATGTATATGAGAAAATATCTGAGTGAGGAATAAGAGAAACACAAATCTGTTTTTAATAAAGTACTGCTCCAGTTTGATTCATTCGCTAAGAGTCCCAGTTCCTTTTATACTAATTTGTGGAATGCTTATATTACGTCGTTCTCTGTACTCAAGTTTTCAAATGAAGTAACTTTGACGATACTCGGGTAATAACACACTATGGTATTCGGGTATACTGTAAATACCCGGCAAAGGGATTCATCCTTTATCCCTCTAGATGGTTCACCAGCAGAAGAACCTTGCCTTTGACACTGGAAATTCTTAATTTTCCAAGCATGGTGTGGAGCAGACTCATTTTAATAAAGCTCCTTCACCAAGGGATCCCCATCACACAGTTTATAGAAGATGGTTAATGTTGTGTCATATGGATTGTTAGTGACGGAAATTGCAATGCTTATTTTAAAATATACACTTTGTATATGTTTAAATGGAAATCTTAATGCATAGCACCCTAAATTATCCCTATTGAAATTTTTCCAACTCATTTTATATTTAAAAATAAAATAATTTTATCACTTAACGTTTTCATTCTCTTACATAAATTTAAAATAATTTGATGAGAATGTCCAACTCCAATTTAAATTGAAAATCAATCACTGTTATCAGAACGGGGTTTAGTTGGACCACCCAATGATTGCCTATCTCCAACGCCCAAGACTGTATCGTGGCTGAGCACCCTCCATAGTCAGAATGACATCTACTGAATTTTGGACATCCGTCATCCCCGTCGAACTAGCTCTTTATTGAAAGCGCTTTAAATAACTTTTGCTGCGTGCCTGGAGAATGTTGTTTTAAAAGTCCCAATAGGCCGTGGACCATATGTTTAGTTACACCTGAATACAGTTATGGGTCGATATTAAGTCCATAATTTGCAAACTTATCACCGAATATTTACTGTTGGGACTGATTTTATCCTGGCAGTAGCAGTAACAGTAGCTACACTTGTTGCTGTCCTTGCTTTAGACACTTTGCAATGTACATAAAGCACTTTTATTGACTTTATCGTAATTGTTAAATATTTTTAAAATATCTTATAGCCTTTTTAGAATAATTCAACATAATATAAAAAATATCGCACTCAAATATATTCAGAATTTCTCTAGTTATCAGCGAATATATGTGTACAGAAATGATCCTTTTTAAGAATATGTTAATTTAATACAACCAACTAAAATAAAATATGATTTATCTGTGATTAAAGATCAAAATGTATTCCATAAATTACTCTTTAGATTTTCCCATAGAGTTTTAAAAACCATACTTAAGTCTACGTCCAATATGAGAATTCATAATTAATTACATGTTTAGAGAAATAATATTTAAAAAACTTATATTATGTTTGATTTAGTTGGTTTGATCTATAACCCAAATATTTCCCGGTAAAAATCTAGATGATATGTAAGAAACTTAATTGCACTCAGTTAAGAGGTTTTATAAATCTTAAGCGACCGACATACAGACCAATACTTTTTTTATAAGTAGAAAAGATAGTGGTTTTATGTCACATATAACTTAATTTTGTCGTTTTACTTTCTCATAACATGAGGAAGTATTATAATAGCGAAAATTTTCAACTTCGAGATTATGATGAATCTAAACGTTATATATGTGTCTGAACCCAAAAAGTGGATTATATCGTTTAAATCTGTAACACGCATGCCTTTATGTTTCTGGGGACAGGTTTCAACTGGTTTGATGGATGTCGTTTTAAGTTCTTATCTATATGTTATAGGGCAAAACGTTGCTATTTTTTAAAATTAGAACCTAATCCTTTAATTAATGGTAATTCACTGATGGGTAATTTTTTTAGTTCTAAATTTTACATAAATTGCTTTAACAATTTTATATTATTGGGTATCTGAGACTTATTTGATTTCCCAAATGGCACTATATAATTTGTTATTGGTCAAATTAGTTAGGTGCTAGTTTACTAGTAAGTGATTTTCGAAAATTTGAAATGTTTGGAAATGACCATAACAATTTACTTTTAAATATATATCTGGAAAGTGGAGAGTGTTTGACATGACAAATAAAATGGTCCATGGGTTTTGGGGGGAAATTCCATTTAAGGCCAGTTTAGTGATGACTGTATTTTTTATTTTAATATATTGAAATAATGGATTTAAAGATTTGGTTCAAATAATTATCTTTTATATTTTTACATTATAAATGGTTTATATATATATATGTATATAAATATCTGTATATATGTTTTTCTAAAAAAAACATTAAATCATAATTTAGTTATTTATTTATTTATTTATTTAGGACCGCGTTTTACCACCCATTCAGGCTATACGCTTAAGTACTAATTACGCTAATGGATTAGGAATTGGGAAGGTTGAATTTATAGGAAGTGAGCCCACATTTGCGTGGAGGGAGAGTGGATATAGTAGGAAAAACCACCCCCAGTTTACCCACCCGAGGTTTGAACCTCAATATTCCCGTCCTCGGCAGTCTGGCTATATACGAAAAAAGCGCGTTAGCTAACTACGCCAGTGAGATGGGTAGTAATTTAATGAAGACTGGTTTGTTGTCAAATTTTAATTGTTTTGAATTTTATTTAAAATTTGTATTAGGAAACTATTTAGCAAAGTAAACATTATTTTTCTAAAAGTAATTAATCTAAGAGAAATTAACATTAGACAAATAATTACATAACGTTTTCAATTTATTGTAAATGCTGTTAAAAATGGATATATATTAATGACAAATAAGAATACTTTTTATTTTTACGGGTTCAAATAATTTTACGGTTGTCAACAAGAATGCTATTATTTATTACATTTTATATATATTTGAAGGTTTTGGTTTTAAATGCATAAAATTGAATGATAATTTTAATGAACAAGGCGATGTTTTTTTGTTTTATGAGAAAAAGTTAAGTTAAGGTTAGCTTACTGAAAACTTTTGTTTTAACATTTTCTTCTAAAGTTCTAAAGTTTTTACGAAAATGTAATACCTTTATTGAATTTGTAGTTTAAAAATATTATTCCTGCTAATATTTAAATAGCCGAAAATTGGTAATCCATACAATCAATTTATTATATTACATTTTGATTAATACCACTTAAAGCAAGAATGACTAGCGTGCTAACCATTGATTGTCAAACGGATATGTTTTAAATAATTCAATCGCATAACTTAACGAATAATTTTAACTGCATTTTCTTATGTTGAATTAAAATGTTCATTAAAGAATATGCCATTATGCATCCAGTACTTGTGTTCCATTATATATAGCATCCAGTACTTGTGTTCCATTATATATAGCATCCAGTACTTGTATTCCATTATATATATAGCATCCAGTACTTGTGTTCCATTATATATAGCATCCAGTACTTGTGTTCCATTATATATAGCATCCAGTACTTGTGTTCCATTATATATAGCATCCAGTACTTGTATTCCATTATATATAGCATCCAGTACTTGTGTTCCATTATATATAGCATCCAGTACTTGTGTTCACCATTCAACACGTGTGTTATGTTTCTATATATATTTAGTATAATAATTCTATATATTTTAAATTCTAAAGGATTTATATTTAATGTTACTATAAATAAATAAATATGGTATGCAAGAATTTTTTTAACTATCTTAAAAGATTAATATTTCCATATTTTGTTTCGGTAGGCTTGTCTAATGTTAGTTTTTTCTGTGTAGAGATAGTTTATCTTCAAATTATCTCCCGATTTTAAAATATTTATGTTCAATACAATAATTATATTTTTATCTCAAAGGTGAAATATTTATAATTAATGAATTGATATGGTAATGTGCCAATATTATTATATTGGATTGTCGGGAACGAGGAGATCTGGGTTTGAATACCATTTGTGTGCAATGAGTGTGGTTTTTCTTAAATGATTTTCTTACTATTACTACACGTCCATGTGGGTATATTTACTTTAAAATTCTATTCTAAAGGGTGATCGGCAACGAATAAAAATTATTACCACATAATTTTTCTAGAGCACCTTAATTTTATAAAAATGTAAAATAATATCTCTATTTAAGTAACCCGCCTCAGGGGCGTAGTTGGCTAGCGCGCTTGTCGTGTGGAGCTCGACTGCTGAGGACGGGGAGATCGAGGTTCGAATCTCGGTCGGGTGAACTGAGGGTGGTTTGTCCTAAATGGTTTTCCACTCTCCCTCCACGCAAATGCGGATTAACTTCCTGTAATTCAACCTTCCCAATTCCTATTCCATTAGAGTAATTAGTACATAAGCGTATAACCCGAACGGGTATTAAGACGTGGTGCGAAATAAATAATCTATTTAAGTAAAGTTAATTTAAAGCGTGATGTTTAATTCTTTTTTTGGTATCAGAGTAAGAGTTTAAAGAAAAGAGGTTACTAAGAATAAGGAGGATTCTAATATAGGATCACTTGAAGGAAAGAAGAATTTTCCAATAAATGAAGGAGGAGGCAGAGGTCAGAGTGCATTGGCAGTCCAAGTTAACTGAATAATGATTTGACCTATCGTGAGACAAAACACATAATAGTAGCTATAATAATAATAATAAACAAAACTATTTAGTCCCGTAATGTTGGTATCTATTTCTTAATTTAACAGGCATATAGATTGGAAACATTACCACAACTAATAAAATGGGAAAATCTAGTTTTGTATCTGAATTCCTCTTTAAGTCTCAGTATTACTAACCACATGGTATCTTAGCTTGTTCTGAAATATCTATTCAATGAAACGTCAGCTGTTTTTTGTTATAATCTTGTAGAGAGTGGGTGTGTGTTGTTGCTTATTGGGAAGTTAATGGCGCAGAAGAGAATAAGGCTGTTCAGGGATATGTTAGTTTCTTAGAATCTATAAAAGAGAGCAAGAAAAATAGACCAAAATAAAGGTTTTTTTGGATGATTCTTTTATAATCGTAAAAGTTGGTAAGGCCTGTAAAGAAATAAGAAGAAAAAAGTCAAAATTATATATAAGATGTGGATTAAAACATATTAACTAAATATACATGAAACAGCTATATTCTTTTCCGAGCTCATACAGTTTTTATTTTGCTTGCAATCTTATGAATCAAAGGTCAAGAAAAGACTCCAAAGGCCATGGCATTTGTTATATGCAAGCGTTCATTAGTAGTTACACAAATTAGCATAGCACGCGAACATTGATTTTGTATGACTGGAATTTTTGAGACTCATATTTAGGTCATGGCTTAAAGCAGTGTTTCCCAAACCCAGGGTCGCAACCCAAACTGGGTGAAAGAGTTTCCTAAGGGTCGTGAGAAGGTCTCTACAAAATTGTCAAAAATTATATGACACTAATAATTCCAAATAGTAAGTCAAACTAGTGTATTATGAAGACTTACTATATTGAATATATTATAAACAGTGTTGGAACCAAATTTTGAAACACTCTTTTACTAGGAATTTTTAAACCAATGCAAGGACCAACCCATTCTCACTCGGGAAGTAGAAAATACACCTTTTTCTTTATACTATTATTATTATTATTATTATTATTATTATTAGCACCTCGTCTTACTACTCGTTCGGGTTATACGCACTTACGCTAATGTGTAATGGTAGGGTGATTGTGAGATGAAATGAAGGACCTACAGTTTAACGTGGAATCCGAACCACGGTGGAGGCCTGGCATTCCCCACATTCACAAGATGTCTTGTCAGAGGGGAAGGAAGGGTTTGGTAATCAGATGAATCTCTGCTGGGACCGAGGATTGAACCCCGGCCGCCAGCACAGAAGTCTGAGACCTTACCCCTAGACCGCCGGGTCACCTTTTTTTATACAATATAGCCTATTTCGGTGAGAAAAGATTTTTAAGTCTTGTAACGATAAAGACTAAATAAAAGTATCACCTGAATCCACAAAATTATTTTCATTTCACTCTGCCCTTCAACATAGTACTCAAACTTGAGAAGCTTACCTATTAAATGAAGTTGTCCCTGAAAAACACTTTGTCACTTACCAAATTTTGCAATGAAGTCACATCTTCAAGAGCAAATATTTTATAATTTTCTATTTGAGAGATACAAATTTTAACATTAATACAATTCATATGATAAAAATTATTTATACAAAAATAACGTCAAAATATCTCTCGCCAAGAAAGAAACAGCATTATAGTAGCCACCGGAATAGTATTTTGGTTACATACTTAACATTGTGACAAAGTCAAATTTTGACTTAAAAATCTTGATCTAGGAATTGTCTGATTAAAAAGTTATTGAAAGTAGTTTTTATTTGTATTTAAAATGATTTAACCAAGCTAATTTAATAAATACTAATATTAAAATAATATGCAGTTGAAACCACATTTAATGGCACTTAGGTTACCAGGCAGGGCAAATATAATATTTAGGGTTGATATAAAATTTTTGGGAAATATTGAATTAGTGTAATGCCTGAGTAAATATTGAGGTATGCAACTAGGTTTGTATTATCTCTATCCGCAAATAATATTGTGAATTTGATATCTAAACTACGTTATGAGATAATATATTATCTCTATCCGTAAATAATATTGTGAATTTGATATCTAAACTACGTTATGAGATAATATATTATCTCTATCCGTAAATAATATTGTGAATTTGATATCTAAACTACGTTATGAGATAATATATTATCTCTATCCGTAAATAATATTGTGAATTTGATATCTAAACTACGTTATGAGATAATATATTATCTCTATCCGTAAATAATATTGTGAATTTGATATCTAAACTACGTTATGAGATAATATATTATCTCTATCCGTAAATAATATTGTGAATTTGATATCTAAACTACGTTATGAGATAATATATTATCTCTATCCGTAAATAATATTGTGAATTTGATATCTAAACTACGTTATGAGATAATATATTATCTCTATCCGTAAATAATATTGTGAATTTGATATCTAAACTACGTTATGAGATAATATATTATCTCTATCCGTAAATAATATTGTGAATTTGATATCTAAACTACGTTATGAGATAATATATTATCTCTATCCGTAAATAATATTGTGAATTTGATATCTAAACTACGTTATGAGATAATATATGGGTGAATAGCTCCAAAACCAGAAAACATAAAACGCGGCTATCATAGCAAAATGTACTCAGTGATATTTAGGAATTGGATACAGACACTTATTTTTACTTATATATATATATATATATATACATATATATGTGTGTGTGTGTGTGTGTGTGTGTGTGTGTATTTCTAGTCTTACTTTTAAGAATGTATGACTACTATCACGGGTATTGCCAAAACAAACAAAAAATAACAAGATGAAGCTTGGAACAGGCCAAAAGAAATTTAAAGGTGTGGTTCTTATATTTGTTATGTTCTCTTAATATTATGCACATTACTCAAATTTGGATTATGTGGAATAAGTTGTAGGGAACATTCAGTTACAATGAGCCTAATAGATTTGTTCCGGTACACATGTATTTCAATATAATATATTAAAAATTTCGTTTATCATGGACTTATGAACCAAGGTGGCTAATGAACCAAGAAACAAAGAATGCCAAAACTTGTTATTAACTACGTTCTTTAGGAGACCTTGGTTAGTGTTAACACACTTACTGTGAGCCTTAATTATTAAACTGCATGATTATTGGTGGATATCAAATGGATGACCCTGGAAATCTTAAACATTGAATAATTATATAGTTAAACTAGCGGATGTGAAATATATTTCTGTTTCTTTGTTGCTCAATCATGCCTGAGCCATTTTCTGCTGAAATTTTGCCTGGATATTACTTGGATGCCCTGTCAACATAGTATTGAGTAATTACAACTGCCCCTTTGTTTCAAAATAAAGGCAATTATTAGACAATTATTTTGGACTTTTTTCTTAGCTATGCTTATTGGACTTTCATTGGATCAACTTTTAAAGGTTGTTAGAAATATTTATATTAGACATTACGGCCATATTGAAAACTGTAGATATATAACACTAGATTTTAGCATGTCGGGAATTCTTAACTCATACACAATGGGAGAATGAAAATTTGAGCCAAAAATTTTTCTATATAAATTAATATAGGAGATGTATTTGTTGGCTTATTTGTATATATGTATGTATGTATGTATGTATGTATGTATGTATATATGTATATATGTATGTATATATATGTATGTATATATGTATGTATATAGGTATGTATATATGTATGTATGTATATATGTATGTATGTATGTATGTATGTATATATGTATGTATGTATTTATGTATGTATGTATGTAGGTATGTCTGTATGTATATGGGTACGTATGTAGGGGGTATATCTTAAAAACAATTAAACCAAGGAAACTTTAATAATAATATATAAACATGAAATGTGTCTTGTCCGTTGCTCACTCACGCCCAGTCAATGTATAAGTCAATAAAGTACGGAGAGTCAAATAATGACAAAAATATAGTTGAGTTACTCCAAATAGCACAACAATTCTTAATTATTTGAAATCTATAGGAGGAGGGTGAAATGGGGATTTCCAGATTTTTTAAACTTATGTAAAAAGTATTTTTTCTGTGCTAGAAGATTTTAATTCATCAAGCAGTTATAAGATACACACAAAAAAACTTTAAAATACTAATTTCAAAATAAATGTCTGGAAAATTGGAGAAACTGGTTTCCCTCAAAGAATTCCTAAACTATTAGAATAAAACATTTTATGTATGGTGGAAAATAAAAGTTATACATGCATGTAGAGGGATGGACAGCCTTAAATAACGACAAGCATCAAAGCATTTATAATCCATAATCAAGGCTCAGTGATAATGGGATGTAGGAGTAAGTGAGGATAGGAAATTCCAAAACTTAGAAAACATCATACTTTTTGTAGTGTTATAAAATTGAAATTTGGCAGGTCATTGTAGAGCCCAATCCATCTATTTAACAACATATTATTTAATTAATGATATTTGTTAATTTGTGATACTCATTTTTCCTATATGTATTTTTAACGAACTTTCATATCTTACGGTCGCTCTTAAGGCTGGTCTTATGACTCCTGGAAGAATATTTATATCCAGTGGATAAGTTAAAATTGCGTCTTATGACTGCCAGATAGCATTTATCTGCCAGAAAAATGTATTTATCCATCACATTTTTATCAGGTGGTTTAAATACCTGACAACTTTTATCTGGAAGTTAAAATGGTTGTTGACGTAGTAAGGCGTTGTTTTTAATGAGGTTTCGCCTATCAGAAGCTGATTTTAGGTTAAAGTCTTGGTTCACGTGTTTTTTAAGCACAGGCACGGGATTTAACTATATAAAATTAGAACATTTAATTCACACTTTAATATAAACTGACATGCTATTTGTAGAGTTATATTTATATAAGAAAAAATTATTAAAATATTAGTACAATAAATGAAATTCTTTAAACGTTGTACCCAACTATTGCCCACATTTTGGCAGACATCGAAATTAGTAATTGCAATACATCTTAGCTTCTGCACCCACGTGATGCCATCTGTATCCACGCACTCGTTTAGCCGCCATTATTTAACAAACGTTGAGAGTTGTCACCACTCACTAGGTTGTAGTGCTATTAGCAGGGCTTATACGCATGCGCGCACCATTAAAAACAGTACCAACCTTGCATTTTCTGCATAAAAATATATTTATCCAAAAGATAGCTATCTGGCAGATAAATTCATTTCATATGATGCGTAAAACATTAAAGTGGCTGATAACTGGTAGATAACTTTAACATCTCGATAGCAGTATTCATCCGGTAGTCATAATACCAGCCCTTAGTCAAATATTGCGTTTTCTATTAATTTCGTTAATTTTCACTAAATTTATGAGCTAGTTAATGTCAGGTTTAAAATTTTGACTTAAAAATTCATTGGTTGACAAAATTGCTTTCAGATTGTCATAACTATCTTAATATAGTAAAAGAATAACTTAAATAAAGAATACATACAGCTTGATGTAGAAAATCCTAATTTGTTAAAGTTTTGAAAATTTTGTCTGTCTGAATGAGCTATTTGAACATTTCTAAACATCTTAGAAATCTAGAAATTGGAATTATAATATGACTTCTGATACTTTTCACTAAAGATGAAAATTTTTTTAAAAATATTTTCCACTAAATATGACAGATAAAAACGATGTTTTAATATTTCGAATTCAAAATAGACTATCAAGCTAGGCCAGAAAATTTGAAAAAATAATTAATTCCTTTTCTAAACTGTAAGTGTTACTATCTAATATTCAGTTGTTTTAACTTTTTAAAGCTTCAAAGAACGGATATACAAAATATTAGTATACGTAGAGATTTTTCCACTTAACTGATGTGTTTTCTAAGAGCTTAATTTATCTTTAGGGCAGACTATTATTTTTTTGTACGTGGATGTTTGTATATCGTATTTTAGTACATGTCCGATGTTTAGATTGATGAAGTTGAATTGAATAAGGGAACATTTATAGGAACTACAACAACATTTGTATGGACGGTTGGTGGGCATTAATTTAAGAAATGCGCCTCTCATTCACCCAACTGGAACTCAAACCTGGATATACCCATCGTCATCAGGCCAATCTATTACGAGAGTGACGCCTAACACATTTCAACCAATGAAGCGGACCATCACCCCTATTCAGTTTTACGCCATGTAGTGCTATTTAAAAACTACTAACTGATGCATTCTTTGCCGTAAAATAGAATTTTATATAATCTATTAAACCTATCATGATAGAGACCTCTTTCTGTCATGTCATATTTACATGTTACGACATTAAACTTGAATACGCTTTTGTCTAGCAGTTAGATAAAATATAAGCCAATATAATATTACTTCATTATATATTTATAAATATATAAGCATGTGAAGTTAAATTATTATGTACTGTACGTATGTCCCAGAAAAGCAAGGAGACGTTGTGAACATAATAACAACTTATCATTCTAAGTTGATACAATTTTATCTTAAATATACTATAAGATTAATTATAAATTCTATCTTTCTTCAAAATGTATCTCAATTACTTTTATGTGGATACTTTTCTAATTCCCCTAATTGTATATCGTGTAGGTCTATATATTTAGTAGTTATATAATCATAACAAATGAAAGAGTAGCTTCAACCTCGACTAAAGATCAACTTCACCCACCATCACCCACACACACTAGATCCCCAATCAGACCATTATGCAAACAATTTCACCCAACCAAATTGTCGCTATTGTGTTCCTGTCTGTACCTCTATAATTTACTTTGCAGCTCCAACGGATAAAGGCAAAGTAGACTGGGTTACAGGAAAAAATATACATAATGTACTGTATTAAATTATACTTATCAAGATCATAAGCAAAATCTCTTGTCGTATGTGTAATATTGTTCCATTTGCCAAGTACTGCAAGTTGAGACGAAAAAGAAAAGTAAGAGATATACTTAGAACAAAAAATGAGATAAAGAGTGACTTCATACAGTTTGCTAAAAATAAAGATTTTTTTTTTCTGAAAATAAGAAAATTGAGATTTTGGGTCATTTTTTTGGATGGGTCAATAGAATGGTAAAAAATGGAGTCTAAAGGGGCAAGAAAGAAAGACAAAATGTAACGAAATATCAGTAGCAAGCCCCATGAAGAGAGGTCGTTGGATGCCTGAGCTGAAATAGTGAAAGGGTAGGAATAGGAGTAAGGGAGGGTGAAGGGCTTGGTATAAGGGAACGAGATGGTGTTTATCTAATACAGTACAGTAGCGTTGGTTGAGTTGGCTTTGGGGCCCCAATACATACTCTGTGTGTAGAGCTTCAAGTTTTATATCTCCTGGGTTTGATGATGGTAGCTCTACTACCAACACTTAAGATTGTTACTAAGACTTTTCTAAGACTAATAAACAAATCTGAGGCGATTTCAAAACTTCAAAGAAATAATGTTTATATTTCATGTGCAGTTTATGAACCAACTGATTATATCAACAATCGGCTTTCAAAATTACTTAAATCTAGAACATACACAACAACCTGTATCCCGGTTTCAAATTGATCTAAATGAAAACGTAAGCGCAAATTTCAAGAAAAATAATACTTTTCAGCTAAAGTGGAAAAAAGAATCTGGACTCACTAGTTAAATATACACAAGCGTTATCAACCGAGATGAGGTACTGTAATGAACTAAGAATAATCACCGTCAATGTATAAGGGACGAAACGGAGAATAAAATGGCCCTAATTCACATTATATTTACACCCACAAAATCTACCTCTATGATTTGGAGCACTAGAATTGCGGAATAAGGTACAAATGTTATCAGGCATTTATATAGGGCCCACTCAAATTGTGGAATAAATTATACCTGTCAGCCAGTCCAGACAAATCACGGAACAACCTGTAATTCCATTCAACTCCAAACCACTAACCTAACCTAACCTAACCTAACCCAATCTAATTCAACCGAACCTAACCTAACCTAACTTCCAAGTTCCACTTTGAACAGTGTAATTATAAATTTATTCTTTACTCCGCAGTACATGTAAGGTATTACCAAGCTCAGATGAGTTCTGCAATTCGTGTGCACTGCTGTGGTTATCAATTGGTAAATTTTAAATTCTTATATTTTCCATGATCAGTTCCATTCCTCTTAAACAATATAGTTCTCATAATTTGATTCATATAATAGTGGTAGGAACTCTAATAGTTTGGATTTGACTAGTTTTTTTTCTTTCTATTTTTAAACAAGTATGTGATAATTTTATTTCATGGTACTTTCAATATTCATACCGTTCCTTTAGGTAAAATACTATAAACAACTGAGAAATGGTATTAATACAAGAACGTACCGCTGTTGTATACATTATTAGCGGTCATAAATAGGTCTAGTCCATCATTTACTTTCTATAAGTAGTGAAAGAAATTTTTAAAATTAAATAGAGATTATTGCATTTAAAATAGCTATAACTACATACATTACTTCATGAGAACACACGTTTCTTTCTATTTTCAGTGATTTAACTACTAATTCGGCTTATATGTATAAATGTTAATTAAGATAAATTCAAGTGTATGAGTGATGTATTGTTTTAAAGGAAATGTACTCACATTTAATTTGAGAATTTATCAAGGAATAATCTCTCCCCCCCCCCCCAACCCCCTGACCAAACCCCCTCTCCCTCAGTGCCCATACGAGATGAAAGAAAAGGAAAAAACCACAAGGAAAAACAGATCAGAACAGATTGACGTGTAATCCACGTGCTCGCGTGACTACTTAATGAGTTTTACTGGCTAGCTTACCAATATTTTAATTAAGTCATTGTTTTACAGTATATTTCTTAGTTTCGCATCGACCCATCTTCTAAACCTAGTAATAACCATTCCTTGAGACTGTGCTAGATACAAATAACAGTAGGGTATTACCCATCCATTCGTGAGGAAACTCAGTAAACCATACGTGGGAACATGTAAATACCATTAATGGATCAGGAAGTATCCTAACAGGAAAACGCTTCCCCAATCCTCTTCCCTAGTCTATTTCAACTTGCCAGTTTACAGTGTGTTGATGTGTGCCCACAGGTTTCTGGTAGGAATAATAGGTTTTATGGGTCCAAAATTACTTAGTGGGAAGCTCTGCATTACAGGAAATGTGGTAATTATTTACATCATCATCACAAATGTAATATTCCTTTCACTGGTAATTCTATAGCTTTATTCAACTAGAGGCACTTAATTTACACGACGAAAGGATCAGAATATTATTTTAATATTGTTCTAGCATCTGTTAATAGTCTTACTAATATAACATTTCCCATATATTATTTATGTAATTGTTTGTAAAAGATTGGCCCCTTTCCCACGGTAACTTAATATCAAAATCATAAGGTGAATTAAGATATATTGAAGAGTGGTACTTATCACGTTATTAACTAGCAACAATTTTCTTTAATAACATGAAACATGTATTTTTGAACTTAAATCACTTCCATTAGAGTTAAATTTGGTTATAGTGTCACCTGACAATTAATAAAATGTAAAAAAGGTACATGGGATCGAAATAGTAAATATAATATATTAATTTATAAAAATTAAAGTAAACTTATGTTTCCAAATCAAATATTTAAGTTGTAAGTAAAATCTATGTGTTAAAGGTATACGTTTCTAACCTTAATCACTAATTATTACTGAGGTATGAACATTCTTTTTTTTTTTTTTTTGCTANCTAACAGATTAAAAATAATCTGTTCAAAAATTGCTGCCAAGATCTCATAGCATTTGTTTATTTACTAAAACAAAATTCGCATCGTTTTATCCTTTCTTAAATTAGAAAAGTTTCTAAAAACCGATTTATATCCCTACCCCTTGTTAAAATATCTTTTGTTATTTTGACACATCTTGTAAACTGATGCTACTTTTCAAATTAGGGAAACATTATTTGAAACCCAGCCAATGTAGCAAGGGTTTAAACTTTATTGTAACCGTCTAGATTTCAGAAAAACTCAAGATTAGCGTGACCCAATAAAATTAATAAACTAGTAAGTTAACATCATTAATATTATTGTGTTAAGGTCATTACTTTTAAATAGCCCACTCGAAAATCAATTAATGTTCAAAACTGTTTTGATGGCCACATGGCTTAAGGCGCTACTCTCAAAGTTGATTAGAGTGCTGAAGACGAGGAGATCGAGGTTTTAATCTCAGTCAGGTATACTCTGGCTTTTTTTAAAAGAATGATTTTCTACTCTCTCTTCACACAAATGTGGGAACACTTCCTATAAATATAGCCTTTCTCAACCTTAAAATCACTAGCGTAAGGATTACTTAATATCTCAGTTTTAAAAACAAAATTAATCTTAAACTACAATCAAGAAATTATTATTACAAGTAGTAGGTCAAAGCCAAGGTTTTATTTTTCCCCTCTTTTCCATCATAAAAAAATTAAACAATCATTAACTAACTTAATAATTTAAATGCATGGATAGTATTATTTATTTTATTTTTACTATGGTAATAGATTTGTTTGTTATGTATATATTTTAATGTCCATATGTAATTTGTCAGGCGTATAATTGAATAAATTAGAAAAACAAAAAAAATATTTTAAATGTATAAATCCATCATTCATTTGGGGATATGGTATGATTAAGTGAAAAGATTCATATCTTATTACTTTTATGGTTCTTTTTCAAGTAAAATAAATTAAATGTTGGTGTTGTAAATTAAAAGCAAGGGGAAAAAATCTTCAACACCAAGCTATTACAGAAAATCACTAAAAATCAAGTTAATCTTAGCGCATCCCTGATATTTTTAAGATTTTAACCCTTTCATATGTAGAAAAAAAACTACTGGAAGCAAGACAAAATTAAAGTTAGTGAAATATTCGCCTTGAATTTTAATGAATGCTAAGAAATATATATTATATAATCGTGTTACAATTGAATTTAAGGGAAAATGTGTGACTATTAACCGTGTAGATTAAGCTATCACATGTTAAGTTAGGCTAAGCTATGACAGCACTGCAACTATTTATTTAATACAAAATTCTCTAATATTTCCAGATTTTTTTAGAATGAGTTTTTAACTGACCGGAAATTTTAGTAAGTAGTGCACAGGAATGATATTTTTTACTCGTCAATAAATTGACACGAGTGAGGTGATATAAATAGTGTTTAAATCAAGATTATTGGACCTTTATAAATAAATATATGCATTCACTACTTAACCCATCGTTTTAGGAATAAAGGGTGGTGAGTTGAATAAAATATATATTCGAATAAGCTTGCTTAGTTATTATTATTATTTGCACCGCGTCTTACTACCCGTTCGGGTTATACGCACTTACACTAATGTGTAATGGTAGGGTGATTGTGAGATTAAATGGAGGACCTACAGTTTAACGTGGAATCCGAACCACGGTGGAGGCCTGGAATTCCCCACATTCACAAGATGTCTTGTCAGAGGCGAAGGAAGGGTTCGGTAATCAGATAAATCTGTGCCGGGACCGAGGATTGAACCCCGGCCGCTAGCACAGAGGTCTGACACCTTACCCCTAGACCACCAAGTCACCTTCTTGCTTAGTTATTCAGATCAATATTTCTTCCGTGTAATAAAACAATGTTTAAAAAATTGCAGTTTCATATTAAAAATTATCAAATATTTCAATAACTGTTTAGTTTACCTGTTAAAATCCTTACAATTTCCTGGATTTTCCATGTGTGTGTGGACATTCTTATGTGATGTAATAAGAACACGATGAAAAACACAAACTAACATACAAGATTGATACTCTGAATATTTTCATACATCCATAGGCCAAATTATGATGTATATAAACCTGCCACGTCTATTAAGTAGTATCACTACCGATAAAATAATAATATAGTAAATACTATAAATTTTTACCAAAAAATTATGTTTTTTTATTCTCTAAAAGGATCAGGAAAGTTTTGATTTTTTATGCCTGATTAAAATAAGTTATGTGATAAGATAGGATACGTCTAGTTAAAAAAAAAGTATAGCATTTAAATGGATAACAGTCGAACTATCATGAAAGAGGGTAAAATGATAGTTTTTAATCTTTGTGTGAAGATTTGAAATTTTGATTTCAAATTTGAGTAATGCCAACATTCGCATTAAATTTCAGTTTCTAAGTCTTGATTTCAATATTTCAAAGATTAATATCGAATTAAAAATTTCAAAAGAACCCATGGTTTGTTTTGATGGAATCTAACTATAAATTTGAATCAAAAAGTCAAATATTGAGATATTTAACTTTTTTTTAATAAATTAGTATTATTTGACTTCATTGACTTTATTTATCTTCATTTGAATTTCCTTTATATTTACATACTCATTATTTATACTAGGAATATTGATATTGTTTTAATTGTATCGAAATAAAAATTATGAAACATTTAATCCCGAAAATATTTTAAATTTGAAAACATTTAACTATAATATAATATAAGAAACATTTTAACTCTAACATCATCTATCCAGTCTTGTTTCTAACCAATTTGATCTATAAATATATTCGATTCAGATTTTATTAGAATTAGTAAGAAAAAATTAAAATTCAATTGAAAATTGAAAATTTTTAAACACAAGCATAAAAAAATATAAATCTGTATTAATTATTATTAAATGATCTATAGTAATAATCTGAGTAATGAGCATATTTTTTTACTGACCAATGTGTGCACCTTTGACCCACCTTATATAAATCCTTTTGTTATTACGTTATACTCTATTAGATTCCTTATTCCCAATTGTTGACTTCAGGAGTCACGAGAAACTCACGATACTACACTCGTCCAGATGACAAGTAGCCGCAGCTTATCCCCATAAAGACACAAAAAATTCAGCCTGTTATATCTTGATGGGAGATCGGGTTCGTGTCTCGACTAGGGTAGTGGCGTGCTACGGGCCCACTAGCGTGACACCAAGGTGAAATTCTTTCTAGATCACTCTCCATGTATGAATGACTTAAATCCACAAAGAATGAAGCAGTCATGAGTTTTGAATTAGAAAATTAATTTAAGATGCTGTTAATTTTTTAAGTAGATAAATTTATAGAAAATACAAAACGGTTTATTTTCTATTATAGTTTAAATTTATTATATACAAATGTTTATATACGCAAAGATTATAAAAATTGGGATATAATTTAAATTGTTAAATTTTTGTTTATATAATTTTAATTATTTAATTTTATACTCACGAAATTATTTTTGTAGCTACAAATTAAAAGTGTCCTTAATTTTATGTTTACATAAATAACATACTAAATATATTTGTAATCAAGTGCAAATAAATTCTAATGTGTTTGTAAGTTTGAACATAAATGTGACATGATACACTTTTCATCTCATCTGAGGTAATATTTTTTTCCAATTCTGTGATATGCAGTGGCTACTTACAGGTTACTTTTCTTTCCTGTAATCACACGCTTCTTATGTACACAAAAAATCTGAAGAAGAAAATCTCAGTTCTCTCAACTCTAGTATTTGCATAGTAAAGAGACAAAAAAATAAAAGAAGACGAAGGGGAAAAATATGTTACGATACGTCCTGAAAAAAAATATGAATAAAACATCTTTTTCCAAATATAAGTCACTCTCTCTGCGTTTTGTGAAGTTATTCTAGCTTGAATGTTAAGGTGTCGCAAGCTACTTTCATGGAGATAAGCATATGGGAATATGCTCACATAGCTGCATATCTTTATGGTATGATCTGCTCTTATGATATGGCTTGAGAATATATTTGTATTTTTTTTGCTTTAAAATACTTATGAATATAAAGAGTAAGATGGATATGCTTTATCAATAAATATCAGAATATTTTTGTTGTTTATAAGATCTTTGAATTAAAATAGGCTTATATATGATTTAATTACTGTCATTCAAGCACTTATGTGAACTATTAACAATTTTTATAACAATGTTTTCAGGTTAAGTGAATATAATATGTTTTAACTCTGTAAGATTCAAACCAAAGTGTATCAAAATTAACTGGTCTTTATTTGGGAGAAAATACCTTGACAATTACGACTACTTGAGCTATAAATACGTTCTAAATATTATTTTAATTGATCATTTCAAACCATAATGTCACAACAAAGGGAGTCATAATACTGGATTACTATGAGATATTCGGAATAATAATTACTGTATCTTCACAAGATGGAATTAATAATATAGAAAATCTAATATTTGTAAATCTAGGCAGTATAATATGGTGTGAAAGTATAAGTGTCTGGATCCTATTTAAAGATCATTCAATAATTATAAGCATGTTGATTAAGCAAATATAACTACAACTAAATATTTAAAAATAGATGTTGATAACATTATTTTACAATATGTAAAATATTTACGACCGTTATAAATTTTAAGCATTTTAAGAGTAATCATTAGTTAAATTTGGTAAAATAACTCTTATGTTTTGTTTTAAAAATCACCTAATTGAATCTATAAGACACATACTCATTCTAAAACTAGACACAATAATTGTCAAAGTACAGTACATAAAACCTCGTTTATATACTAGTTACATAAAAAGAAAAGGTGTATAGCATAACTAACTCACAATGAATGAGAAACTAAATAACCTCTGGAGGACCAGTGTTACAACCACGGACAAATGGACTGTATTATGGAATGATAATGGGTGGAGGAAAATCACCTTCACTTTATGTGTTAGACTGCCAGTGTCTTGGAGCAGTCCTCTTTATTAACAATCACGAATAAAATAGACTGGACCTTTTCCAGAGAAAATTCACGAAACCTTTCTCACTTCTGTCTCTATCGAGTCTCGGCGCATGACACGACTAAATCAGCAGATCTAAAAAACCACGCCAGTGACACTTGGAAGGAAAACAATAGATATAGAGTGGCCCAGGTAGGTTATTGATGCATCCAAGAAGGAGGAAAGGTTAAGGAAAGTGGGAAGGGTTGAGAAAGTATAAGACAAATTAAAAAAAACAGTCCAAACCCCAACAATAGCTATCAAATAACAGAACCCAAAATAAAAATTCAATTTCGAGGCATAGAGAACCTAGTTAAAAGGAGCACAATCCAAATATATAGCATAGAGTATTGAATTATGAAGTAGTGAATTAATAGTACTGGTCAACCAATATAACTATATACAAACAAGGTACGTTGTGGATAATTGTCTTATCTTATATTTAACTTACCACTCTTTCACCTCCGTAGTTGGATAAATTATCTCAATGGTTAAAAGGTAATAATAACGTAAAATATTTACAAAATAAAATATATACAGAATTAATTTTAAAATAAGGAGATATTTTGCTCCTTATGATAAAATTAATGCTAGTTTCACAAACTGTGTGGAGGGAGGACTTGTTGTATTTCTAGCCTTTGGTATTTAATCTGTCCAGTGTGTCCAGAAGCTCATTTCGTGATTACTTGAAATTGCATTAGAAAAATGTAACTGAAATCTACCTGAGAAATACTTTGAACTCTGGTTGAACTACTTAAGTATAGTATGTATGTATGTTGGAACTTGGCTAATTCCATCCACTCAATAGAGCATTTAGTGGTTGAACCTTTTCCTTCAAGAAGATGGGAAATGCCTTCTAAATATTCTTTAATATTTTGTTTTACTTTGTTGATTTCTTCCTCACAAATAATACATATATGATCTGTACTATTAATTACAAGAATGAACAAATAGTCATGAACAATTTTGCTTTGTGTTTTAAATATGTACAAGATATGGAAACCATTAATTGATGTCATAATACCATTTCCAACAGGATATGGGCCCAGAAAAGTTTTTAAGGTTCAAGTGAGAGTTTAAACAAAAGTTTTAATTGTTTTTCGTGATCGTTTGTCTGCAACACTACATAAGTTCGTGTTGGTTAGCTTCTGATTCGATTGAACACAAAAATTGTGCTTGAAATGTGATAGGTTAATGTTAGTAATTATAAAATAGAGCCATTAAATAAAAATAATTATGATACATGGGAAATACAGGCAAAAGCAGTCTTCATACGTAGTGGACTTTGGTGTTAAGTGAGTGGTGAAACATTAATACCTGCAGAAGAAGCAGATAAGAAGAAATGGCAGGAATACGACTCACATGCAAGGTCATATATAATATTGATAATATCCCAAAATGAACTAAAATGGGTGAAAAATTGTGACACATCTAAGTCATTATGGGATAAATTGAAATGTGTATACCGAAGTCAAGGTCCAACTCGTAAGGCCACATTACTAAAATGACTCGTTCTGCACAAGATGAAGGACAGCGATGATATGAGTTCCCACCTAGATGAGTTCACAAATGCTGTGGATAAACTCCAAGATATGGGAAAAGAAATAAACGGTGATTTGTTGAGCATCACGATTCTCTACAGCTTATCTCCTACCTACGGACATTCTTGTATAGCAATTGAAAGTAGGGACAATTTACCAACTCCTAGTGAATTAAAAATCATGATTATGGAAGAATCAAATGCTAGACACAAGGATGACCTCAAAGATAAGCATGAGGATGCATTTTTTGTTAAAAAATTAATAAACATCATCATAGAAATTTTAATTCGGGTCAAAATCACAAAAAAATTCTATTTGGTCAAGGTCATCAAAATAAAAATAATAATGGTAACATGAAATGCCAAAGATGCAAAAAGTATAATCATAGGATGGAAGATTGCTGGTTTAACAATAAAAATGAATCCACCTTCAAAATTGAAGAATGTCATTCAATAAGCCTACACCCATCACCACCCATGAGTTCTATTTGGTGTTTGGATAGTGGATCTACTTCACACATTTGCTATGCCCAAACAAAATTTTCAAAACTATCTGAGCCAAATAATCATGGCATTCTCAAGCTCGCATCAGAGGAACACACTGCAAGTATTTCAGGTATTGGTCTAGTCAAAATTCAGCTCGATGATGACTCAATAGTAAATTTACCTGAAACTTTGCATGTACCAAAACTGACCACAAATCTTCTCTCTGTTGCAAAAATTAATGATAAAGGTTTTAGTGTTATTTTCAAGAAGGATTGCACGCAAGTTGTAGATGATCATGGTAGTTTTATTCTAAAAGCAACACGATACAATCGTATATACTATTTTGATGCAAACATGTCAGAATATATACTAGAAAGGAACGTACTTTGTGACAATTAAGGTTGTTAGAAAAAAGTTAGAATATTTAGATGTCAAAAGACATTGTTATGAAAGATCGACAAAGGAAATGTTTAGAAAATCATAAGATGAAGAACGCTTTAAGAAATACCAGAAAAATTAAAGAATAGAATTCCAAGGTAAAAATTAGAAAACAATTACTGATCTAATTTTTACCCTGAAATTCTATACTTTAATTGTTCTGGTATTTCTTAAACCCTTCTTAATCTTATGACTTTCCAAACATTCCCTTTGTCGATCTTTATTAACCATGTATTTTAACATCTAAGTATTCTAAATTTTTTCTAACAACCTAAATTGTCACAAAGTACGTTCCTTTATAATACATTTACATTTCTCCTTACTAAAATTAATTTGAATATAGCAACAATGTCAGAATATGCAAATTTATCTTCAGAAGCGACATAAGTCAATTCAATAATAGTTTTTCTAAGGAGCATTTGCTAGCAGCAAAAAGAGTACTCCGTTACCTTCAAGGTACCAAGAAACTGTCTCTGATCTTCCAAAAGACTGGAGAACCATTGATCGGATATGCTGATACAAATTGAGGATCATGCTCTAATGCTAGAATATCGTACACAGTGTACTGTTTTAAGTATGCAGGTTCAATGATCAACTGGGAATCCAGAAAACAGAGAACCCTTGCTCTATCTACTCCAGAAGCTGAGTATATGGCCTTAACAGAAGCGGCAAAGGAAGTAATGCATTTGAGGCAACTGCTGAACGACATGGGATCTTGTCAACAAGCCATCCAAATCTTCAATAACAACATGTCTGCCCAAAACTTGACAAATAATTCTATAATAAGTTCCCGATCAAAGCATATAAGTATAAAAGAACACTTTATTCGTGAGAAGGTTCAAAATGGGGACATTGTTGTGACATACAAGCCTTCTGAATCCATGGAAGCGGATATTTTACAAAGGGCTTGGCAAGCCCCAGACACACCATCTTGAGTCAAGCTGTTGGACTACATCCTTGGACCTAACGAGTGAGGGGGAATGTAGGGACTTGAGTAATTCCATCAACTCAATAGAGCATTTTAGTAGATGAGCCTTGACCTGCAAGAAGATGGGCAATGTCTTATAAATGTTCCCTAATGTTTTGTTTTAGTTTGTTGTGTAACGGGCAAACTTGGGTTAGCCCCGTTAAAACGTGCAAGAGAACGTATGTGTGGCTAGTTCCTGCAAATCATCAAAGTTAAACATAACATACTAATGTAAATGCTTCGCCAATAAGGTATCTCTTTATTTACATACCACTTCGCCGACTCGTCCTGTAAGCCTGATGCCCAGTTCGATGACACACCATAGAAGATAAGTGACCGGTCACCACTGCTGGGAATGAATAACTCCGCTTTCGGCCACAAGCATCATCCAACTGACCGCTCCTAGAAAACCGTTGGCCTGCCTGGCTCAGAAGAGTGGGGAAAATCCCCCTCCGCTTGGTACGGACCTATCGACTATATATTCGCCTGACTGCTGGGAACTAGCACAGAACGCGCCAGCAGACGATCGCTGAAACATCGTCTACGCAGTTCGAATCAGCGCGCACTTCTAGTCAGAATCTATCATCTAGTCGATGGTGGTCTTACTATCCTAGGGGAATGGATACTCTATACCGGGGGAAGGCGAAGGACTTTACAACTACGAAGATGAGATATGACGAGTAGACTCCAGATTAATATGTTAGGGTTAGTCAACGTCCTGCGAGGATAGATGGAAGTTTTATTTAGTAGGGAATTATAATAATAGGATACTATCCATGTCTATTGTGAGACACTGTTGTTATGTTACTATTAGGCTAGTTATATAAGATTTAATGTAGAGTCTCCTGAGCCAGGAGAACAGACTGCAATCAACAATTGCGGTATAGCGCGCTTCTCGCGCCCGGGATGGTGAATCCCGCGACACACATGATGTGTCCATTGTTGTATATTTAGGATAGCTTGCCTAGGCAGGAGATAGTTTAGGCTATATGGAGGCCGATGATTTGTACCTAATTAGGTTCACTGGNTGTGTTTTAAATATGTACAAGATATGAAAACCATTAATTGATGTCATAAAACCATTTCCAACAATGTATGTAAATGGTTTTTCAGTTTGGTTATTTATTTAAAGCTGGTGGCTTCTCAAATTATTTTTGTTTAAAATCTCATTTCAAGATGCTCTAGCATCTCAATAGTAAATTTTTTAAATCAAAATAAATTTTGTAAAACTGATGGCTAAAATAGCTCATTACATGGTTATTATATAATCAATGTAATATAAAATAGAGTGATATTTTTGTTTTTGTCTGACTTGATACCAAGGAAAAATATCCTTTTCGAATCTAAGTATAGATTATATGATATATTTCAAATTGAAATCCAAAGAGATATTTATCCATGCAAGTACAAATCTTAAGACTGTAGTTACTAAATTACATGCCATCATTCATAGCATGGTGTACACTTCATTTACCCTGAAAGATACCTTGGACGATTTCCCCATGGACCTATATTAAAGGCTAAGCCATAGTGAACGATGTTAGCTAAGTTTGATATTTTTCAAGGTTAAAGAAGATTCTTAGCATTTACTTAAATCTCATTATAGTTATTTATTGTATATATTTTATTGTAATTTAAATGGTTATTTTAATTTCTAATGACTTTACACCACGTTAAAATCTTATATATAAAATTCTCGTGTCACAATGTTCGTTCCCGTACTCCTCCGAAACGGCTTGACCGATTCTCATGAAATTTTGTGAGCATATTGAGTAGGTCTGAGAATCGGTCAACATCTATTTTTTATACCCCTTAGTGATAAGGGTTGTCCACCCTTAACATTTTTCTATAATTTTTAGACATTTTTTTAATATCTTTATATAATTCTTATACCAGTGTGTAACGGGCAGCGTGGGGGGG